>JAOBRG010005240.1:0-16931 GCA_027574985.1 Umimayanthus nakama | reverse complement strand
CAGTTGTTACTACAATCACTTTTTACTCTGCCCAGACCACAGTTCACAAAGCTCGCTCCATAAAGAGACAAACATATGTGCCCGGACTTTCCTAAAAGCGAATACTAATGATAACCGAGGTGTCGTTCTAGTTTGGAAACCTAACCATCCCCAACTCAACTTTCCTATATGAGTCGTAACTCTTTGAATATCAAGAAGATCTTCGATATTTTTAGACAACGCGATATCAACTCAAGAGATTCGCTATTATAAACCTGTTTTATTAATTTTAAAACTTAGGCTGGAATCGATATGTGAAAGTCATGTGTGTTTTTTTTAAAGTAAAACAAGCTGAAGTGAAATGATTGGAAAGGGCTGTCGAATCACGGTACAGTACCATGTTTCAACTGTGTTTTCTCAGAAAAAAATATCACAAATAATCATTGCAATATAAAAGAAAGATCTTGAAGTTTCCTGCCTTTTGTTATAAAAACGCAGCAATATTAGAGCAGGCAAACACGGCAACCATTTACAGTGATATAAACTTAATTGTGCGTTTAAAACAACAAAATAAGGCCCGGATTCCTTTTAAAAATACAATTATAGAATTATCTGAAGCAAATGTTTAGCGGCAAAATATTGTTACATTTTAAATAGGCAACTTAAAATCTTCCACTAGTTTTACTTGTTTTAATTCGGTCCAAAGTACTATACTAAAGACCACATAAATTATCTTCATATTCAGTGTGTTACGAGCAGGAAAAACGACACGAACATTTGCAAAAGAGTAAAACAATACAGCAAAAGCTTCAAATATTTTTCCTGGTTGACGTAAACATATACAGCTCCGAAGGCATCGATTGCATGGGAAATTTACGCGACACTTCCACGTACCACAGTTAAACTACTATACAATGCTTAAAAGGGCTGAGTGGCGATATCTAACAGGTTATCCATTTACTTTTGTGATAATTTGCTGCAAGCTACCATTTTACTTATCCGCGAGCAGCATCCATCTGGTCTTGGTAGAGCAACGGTGCTCGGTTCCAGAGGACGTGAGCTCGAATCCTACCGGGTCAGAAACTTTTTTCCTGTCTCCGTGTGGGTTGGTTTACTTTCTAGGCATTTTCTCGACCTTCTTTCAGAAGGTATTGTTTGGGATATTTTCTCAGCGCTTCACCTTCCAATTATACGTATAGTGTGATTCAGTTTACTTATAGTGTGCATGTCTTTCAATTCTGGCTTGTAGAATTGTGAACACTTCCTTCCCTTGCATAGAATGACCGCACGCCTAAAAGGTAGTTATCTTTCACGATGGGAGGTTTGTCCCTGACCAACATCTTGGGGCAAAAGCGGTCCCACCGCACTTCGTAGCTATTTATTCTGAATTAAAGAACTAACTGTCCATCACACTTTCACTGTAAGGATATCAACACAAAATCATTCTGCGTATCCGCTGGAGAAAGCTATTCCCACAGTTTATCACACAGCAATATTAGTATATACCGGCTTTCCTTACTTATGTAACAAATTTGCTTAACTTTATTTTTCTTTAATTCACTTTCATTCCCTTTGTCTTCTTTCGCTTTGCTTTATTATGTTGTGTTACTAACTGTTTTTAAGAACCGTAAAGTTATGGCCGAGGTTCAGTGTTCTTAATGTGATTCGGTAAACTTATTCTCTGATTGCAGTTGGTTGTTGTTGTTTTCTATAACTTCCATGTTGGAATGTTTTGGTTTTGCGGATCTAAGCTGTGGTTGTTCTTTTGACACTTGATCAGTCTTTAATCTGCTGAAAAAACGACACAGAATGTTTGTTTATGCAAAAAGAACATACTAGCTAGTCACTTTGCCTATCCCTGCCGTATTGCTAGAAAGTGTAGTGGCAAAGTTTAGTAGAGGTTGTGGTCTGGAGAGCTTTTGTCATTCATACGCTATTCAGATTTTTGATTAACAGCATTTCCGATTTCCGTCGGTTTGAAGTCGTACAGCAAGTAAAACAAATATCTTTTCAAAAAATAAACTGATCTGTCCGGCCACCTACAAATATTTGCAATAGCTTGTTCCACTTCCTTCAAAACAAAACACCGGATGAGTTCTTGTCGTCTTGCACTTACGTGACCAAAACCACATTCCGTCACCTCAAGCGTTGTTGGTTTCCATGTAAATAGTTAGAATTCAATAAATGGGTTTGGCGCTTTATTTTGATTTGCGTCAGCTTTTACACAGAGGTTAAATACTAGCCTTATCACATATGCGAAAAAAGTCGATTTCCGTTATTTTCTTTGGTTTTGTTATATAGCCAATGCAATGTAAGGGGTTAGGAATTTGCTCAAAGTCTACAGATATCTTTAATTTTCCCCACCTAACAAACCTATTTATGAAACTTACTTCAACATGCATTGTAAGACTGGTACAAATCATATACAGATTTGCTTCAGCGGTCGTGCTACAAATAAATGTTCAATCAAAGCGATTTGCATTCAGTTTTTCTAGAAAGATGAGCTCAACAGCACGATGCACCTGCGTGCCTTTCAGAGACGTTAAAATGTTTCTGGATGAGGCTTTGATGTAGAAAACATTGTTTTGCAAGTTTGAACGAGTTTCTTGACATTGCGTGGTGTAATTGGCGAAAGCTGTCGTCTTTCTTCTGCGACTGAGTTGTTTTGTTTCGTCTTACTTAATTTGTGTTTTTTTGTTGTTGTTGATGCTATGCATTCTAGTAAAAATGAGTAAAACAATTTGAAACGATAATGTTTAAGCCAAAACTATCAGTGCAACTTTGTAAACATTTTTTTTAACAAACGCTTTTATGTAACTCCATTTATCTATGTGTGGAAGATGAGTGCTACACAGCCCCAGTGGGTTAACTAGAAAAATTGTGCACTTACTCTTCACATATAGTTACTAAATAAAGATTAGTAAAACACCTTAAGCAAAAATATTTAAAACCAATTGAAAATTATCAGTGCAGTTTTCCAAATGCTTTTAACAACAGTTAGCCAAATCTACATTATGGAGGCCAGAAGATACATAGCTAATTGTACATGTCTACTTCGCATACAAGTATTAAAAAGACTCAAGAAAGCCGGTTGACTATACGAAATAAAAACAAAAATGTAAAAGTACTAGTAATGACTTAAACAGTCATACATATATTTTACAGATGTGTACTGTATGTTAATTGAGAAAAATAAAGTTGTTATAAATGTATTATTCTACTTTTTGCAACTGCTTTAAACAACGTCTTGAGTTTTATTCCAAAAAGCTCTTATAAATACATATGTGCTTTTGTGTGGGTAAGTTTATTCCAAAGAAGAGAGAGGGAAGAAAAGCACAAGAGCCAACTATAAAAAAATATATTTTAACAGTCAGTATATAAAACCATTCCCATATTCCGTAAGAAAGTACAACGGCAGACTATTATTTCAATTCCAATATTTCGAAAGAAAGTACAATGGCAGACTACTATTTCAATAGTGAGTTTAGTTTCTAAGGGAAGAAAAGTAAAGACCATTAAAGGCAGTTAGGTGGTAAATCCCTCAAGTTTACAAGGAGACACTGCGCGCAGTTGGGAGCTATTTGATGTGAAAATGAATTTAAGCAAAGATAAAAACCATTTATTTTTTAAAAAATCCTTTATTCTTTCAATATTTACATTATGTTACATTTTGTATTCAGTGTCAGTTAGTCACACATGATGCATACATGCCAGTTGCTGCAAATATAACTGATCTTCTGGAGTAGTAAACCTTTGCTTAATCATAATACTCATATAGACAATGTTAATAGAAAGCTAATTTGTACGGTTAGCTTAAAGTGTAAAGAAAATGTTAGCTTATATATTGCTGCTAGTATAAGCTAGTCAACTTAAGGCTGCACTACAGTAAAACCCCGCGTAAAAGAACCTAGAAATAAAGAGCCTTTGAGGAAAAAGTTTTCGATTTGGCCCCCCTACATAAAAACCTATTTAGATTAGAATTTCAAAGCAAACTATTATCTTATTAAATTAGAGCCGAACAATAAATAGCTGTAAATCAAAGAAATTTAAAAAATCTTCACAAAATAAAAATAAACATAGGACCCTAGAAATGTCTTTCAAATAAATAACATGTCTCTATGAACACAAAAAAAATAACTGTATTTCTTTTAGTGAAAATACATCGCGGTAATCTGAACTACAAATGACTTTAAGCTATGTTTTTTTAAGAACCTGTTCAGCTTAATTTCCTGGTAAGTACCATTAATATGAAATCCTAGTTAGGGTATAAACTTTGAAAAATCTAGGCTTTCATTTGTGAGGTTTTACTGTACTAGTTCAAAGTATACATTAATCTACCAGTATGACCCAAAAAAGCATTAATGAGTTTGAGATTTCACTAAGTGTACCACTTTGCAACTTTAATACTGCAAGTTTTACACATTTAAAAAATACTATTTTTACACTGTGTTTGTTTCTTATTTACAGATTTTTGGACTTAAACACTTTTAAACCTGATTCTTGACTAGCAAGAGCGGCTTCATCTCAACGAGTACATTGTACTCAACTTATGAATGATGTACAACATCTACCTAGCAATCTTCTTAACATGATATGAGCATTCAGCAGTTAACAACTGCATTTGATTCTTACTCAAATTATAGTACTTATTTTCTAGAACAAGTAAAAGAATCTCCTGTTATCGTTTCTGTTGTGCTCATAAAATGTTTGGCTTATTGCAGTAATATTTGTCAGTGGATCGGAGTGAAAACGTTTCTAATCTCCAACGAGAAGCTAACTTGTTGATCATTTTGATCTGTTTTTATTTTTAGTGTATTTTTAACTTGCAGTTGGCAAATTTACAGTCTGCACTGCCTAACCGAGGTAAAAGGTATCACGATTTTACCTAAAGGTTAAAGCACTTCTCAACCGTCTCTGTGTGCTTCAAATTTGTCCATTAAACAGGTAAACACACTTTTTAACTGCTGCTTCTTATGACAGAAACAGGAATTGATTTACGGCATCTTAGGGCCGAACTGCAGTCTTGAGTGTAGAATGGCGCTAAAGATGTTATGCGAGGAAGTCCCATCGCTCCATAGTAGGGTAGAGGGAGGCGTGGTAACATAACATAACTCCTATTCAAAGCTTGAGCCTGTGCTAGCCAGCTTTGCATGTAGCTGCTCCGTTGCTGATAATTGTTGAAGCTTTCGATTTCTCGAAGGAAGGTTGGCGGTAGCGCAGGCGCGGACTTGATCTGCAGAGTGGGTGGTAGGAAGGACATAGGCAAAGGACGGGTAACTTGTATATCGGAAGCACTCTTCTTCTCAGTCAGGACTTGTTCTTGTTTTTCTAGAGCCTGGCGAATCTTTTGTGTTTTTGGTTTGTACTCGTAGGGTAGTTTGTCGAACTTGTACACAAGTCTTTGGCCTGGAACCTATGGTCAAATAAATAAAATGATTGGTATCTTTACCCTGATTATCAAAACACTGAATAAGGTGGTAGAGTGCAGACAACTGTGGAACCGGAGTAGAGGAGCAGCAACAAAATTTATTAAAAACAATAACAAAAAGAAATAATAAGCATTTTGTTTTTTGTTGTAAAAGAGATTATTTACCTTTTTGATGATTCCCTGTCGATAATAGCACCTTAGGGCACGGCTCAGTTTATCATAAGTCATGCCTGACTTGTGCTTGAAAGTTCCCCATTTCTTGGCAACTTCAGCCGCGTTCTTTAGTTTGAACTCCCCTTGCTCTTTCCGACTCCAACTAATTATGGGTAAGCATCTCTCGTCAGCTAACAGTTCGAGTAGGAACTCCCACAAGTGGATGATATTCCTGTAGCGGTGTGTCGGCTTCTCGTCCACACTTTTTGCAAGTTTGGTCTCCATCAAAATTCTCTGATTTTCTTTGTTATCCGTTTCTGTAAACAAACAAATGTATGATTTTGTTTGTGTTTCGAGTTTCCAGAGGTTCACTAGCTACTTTATTCATAAACCATGTTTCCTTCATTTATTTACATTTATATTAATATAAGGTAAATTACTTTTAAGGTAGCATAAGCACTTTTATCAAAATCTGTTGCATGAGAACCAGACAGATTTTGTGTGTCAATAGAGAAATGGGCAAAAATCAGAACAGCTCGGATAGCTTAAAATCTTTAAATGAAGCCAACTCAAAGTTTCTTTGATATTGTTGAGCTCAGCGAAGCATTCTATAAATATGATCAATGCATAATCCAGCCATAAAGTACCGTTACGTAACGAAAGTTCCAGCTTAATGTTTGGTGAACATCAAATCGAATGATTCTTACAAAGAAATGGAGCCTGGCTTGAAATACAGTACTCTGAAAACCCTTCAGAATTTGTAGACCATATTGCATTCAGTTTTTTCAACTTAGAAGGAAACACTTTCAGCTTTCTTCCAAGTACAGTATCTCGTTGCTACAACTAGCTGGCCTGATGCATACCTTCAAAATGAACCGGAGTTTCCATCTTTTTCAAATAATGTGTTGCTTTTACTTAAAACCGAATTGCCTTCTTTGCTGTGTTTACGATGGAAGATGAACTTCTTCGATTTTCTTGTGACTTGTGTCTCCGCTCGACCTGCAATGCTTGAACGTTTCTTGAAATCTGATGTGCCCCAGTGAGGTGTTCGCTCTTATAAACACTTGACTGGATGTAAACGTTACAAAATTTCTAAATTTAGACTCCATTGGCGTGTGAATTAAAAGCAATCCGATCGCTCTTCGCTTGAACGTGATCGTAAAGCATCAACGACACGCGATCAATATCACTCCATATATGTACACTCAGCGTAATTTATTGACATGCAGGGTTTGTTCAGCCCATGACGTCTTTGTGATGTTTCACGTCAATAGAAACCCTGAGGGCCTCGCGAGCTCAGTGCGGCCGTCAGAGTTGCTTGTATATTTCGCAATAGTTTTCTTATTTTGCTATCTTGTGCTTTCCGTTTGCGTTTTATGTGTTTTCAATACTTACTTGTAGTAATTCTCACTGTCAATCGAAGAGGCCGCTCCAATTCAACTTGGATTATTCTAACCACAAAGTGACAACAGTTTTAAAATTAGACCATATCACTTGTAGATCTAATACAAGACAATACTTAATGTCTCACTGTTTATGCTAATACCACGCCGGAAACTTAAACAATGGTCCAATGTTTGAGTTGTGATAGCGTGACAAGCTAGGGTTAGCGTGAGGGATGTTGTTGTATTTCAACTTAATCTTTCTTTCCTGTGATCTGAACACGTGCGCAGCTAGACACTCCTATTATCAAAGTTGAAAATGACTAACTTTAGAAAAACAGATACCAAAACTGCAAAACATTATTGCAATAAAAAATATTCAACTTGCAACTGACAGGTGAAAAAAAGATAAGGTTTTCAAATAAACGTATTTTGGACTTCCCGGTGATCGGCAAAGAATTGTTTAATAATTGTAATTTCAAGCACGTTTAATGAACTACATATTGCTTAAGCTTAAATTGTAACTCAATATTTTTTTTCCAAAATAAAAAAGACTTTAAGAAAAGGAGCGGGAAGTCCATCACAACATACAAAATGCAATAGTGAATGAGAAAGAACATGCTCCGTCATAAGAAGTAAATTTTGCCGAGACCTTCGTTGCTCTGAACTTTCAGTATGACAATTCACGCTCAAATTGTTCTTTAATTTGTTTTTTATTTCTTCATTAT
Organism: Umimayanthus nakama; assembly: GCA_027574985.1. Lineage (NCBI taxonomy): Eukaryota > Metazoa > Cnidaria > Anthozoa > Zoantharia > Parazoanthidae > Umimayanthus > Umimayanthus nakama. Next base: position 9,261 of record JAOBRG010005240.1, on the reverse strand, counting down.
TTTTATACTGTACTGCTAGGTTTGATTTCGAGTTTCACTTTCAGCCAAGGTTATACATGAAAGATTTTTATAGCTATTGAGCTTTAGCCTTAGCTTGTTGTTAAACTGTTCCTAAGTTTTGGTCAATTTGAGCCTTGTTTTTCTTATAAAGTTGTTCTTATAAAGTTAACGTGTGTATAAAGGAAAGAACATTAGTATTAAATTCAGTAGAGCATGAGAGAGTATGAAGGAAGGTCGTGACTGTTCCAAGAAAGGATTCTGTGTGACAAAAGAAAGTCATAGAAGACATGACTTCCCTTTTAAATGCAGGAACGCCTCGCCCTTTGTTTAGATGTTTGTTGTCTTCCGGCTCTCACCACAGAATGTAAGTTGTCACGGATGGTCAATATCGTCGGCGAAATCTTGGTCACCAAAACATCAACATTTGACTTGCCCGGAAGGCTTAACAGGAAGTCGGAAGTCCTACTTGCCTTACTCTGGTTGCAGACTGCATGATTTCACCAAAATAAAGTTTCAGCTTTAACATGTAACAAGGTTTCTGCTTTAATAGTTTCATTCCCAAAATGCAAAATGATAAGTTATATGTTAAACTTGATTCCATATCATTTGATATCAATAGATTGGAAAAATTCAAATCTTTATTGTGCAATAATTTGTGGACTCTGATGATCATCCTTTACTTTCTCAACACCAACCAACCCGCTTTGTAATAAAATTTTGAGGAAAAGATAGGTGTTTGTAAACTCTGTGAAAGAGACAGGAAGCGTATCCCCTTGTCTTTTTAATATCATTTTGGAAATTTTCATATGGTTAGTAAAGCTTATGCTTAGCCCAAGTAATTGGAAAAACAGAGCTGTACAATCAATCAAATGTTTTAGCTGTTTTTGTAATAGCTGACAAAAACAATGTTTGCAATATAATGATTATTGTTAATACGCATGTCTGTGTTAACGTAGGGATTGAATAGAACAGATAGCAATATCAATACTGGACGAATCGGCAGATCCGACACAATTTTCAAAACTATTGAAACTATGCTTCGTGTGAAATGAGAGCTGACAACAATGACATTTATATTTATTAATACTTTTTGAAGGCTTTTCGGAGTTGCAGTGTTTAAAATCAAAAGTAGGTAGTTGATCTCAGAATTATCCGTGCATTAACACTTTTTTAACTTGTATACTTTCCAACTAGATTTTGGATTTGGCGCTTCCGGTAAAAGTCGCTATTCTTATCTGAAATATCCGTACTTTTACACCCACTCAAAAATTAACCAAATTTAAAGGAAGGCTATTTCCACAATGCAAGAACCATTTTTAATTAATTAAGATTAATTTCAAGAAAACGTATGTGGGATTGAAAGGTAAGATGGGTTATGTCTCATGATTCATCGAAGCTGTTAAGCAAACTGGACGAGGAAAGCATAGTGATTATGATGAGAATACATAATTCGGCCGGCGAATGCTTTGTCAAATATTTCTAGAGATCAGACTATAGCATTGGTGTAACTGTTTAAGATTTTAACCAAAAGATCTTACAGTGAACTTAAAACGTAGAAAAAGTTATCAAAACTGCAGAACAACTTAACCTTCAGTCTTATATGTCTTTCAATTACTTGATAGTTGAGCACAGTTGCTGCAGATAGAACGCTCATGGGAAGTTAATGAGCTTTACAAAACTAATATTTGTGAAACATAACATGGATGTAAAAAGACTAACATCTCAGTATAAATAAAATGTAGTCGAGTAGAACATCACAAGACAAGATGCAAGTACAGTGAGATAGAGGAGGAGAGAAAACATGAGAGTATAGAGCAGCCATGAGGACCGTTGCAACTGTAAAGGATCTTCATATACGCTCTTGTCAAAAAAGTAGCATCGCATACAATGAGATTGGTAATTGCTCAACTTTCAAACTAAGCCGTTTTAGCTAATAAAACTATCTTGAAATCAGTATCACAGATACCTGTATCTTTTTTTCTTTCAACCAACAGGTTCAAGTGCATTTTATTTCGCAATGCCCACACGCATAAAGTGATAAAGCAGTATGCGTGTAATAACAACGACAACAACAATATCTTTATTTGTAGACATTCTTTTAAAGGAAGGTCAATTTTGGCAGAGCTCATTGTTTCCTTTAAAGGACATTTAGTTTAAACACAACTCTGTTTGGATAACTAAAAAAGTATTTTCACATACGTTTTTAAAGTTTTCAATTGTAGCCTAAGTTTAAAATTGCTTTTAATTTGTTATTGACAATTGGGAAACTTTAATTTTCAGAGTTGTCATGAAATAGTTGGGACGTGTACGTTTTTAAATATTCACAGCTTTGCAGTCAACTTCACTTCAGATCAGAACTGACGAGGACCCTGCGGGTCGAGAGATCTATCTGTTTTAACCTTGCTCAAATTTTGCTTTAAACGTTGTCAAAATATATGGAAACTAGAATAACCATGAAACAGGTACGTTCGTGAATTTTCAGGACCTCTAAGGAAGAACTAATATTTTGTGGAGGAAGGTGTTCAGATAACATCCTGATTTCTAACCACCAGACAAGAGTGGGCGATATCTTCCTGCACAAGATAACGCTCCTTCTTCTCATGTATTTGGACGGCATCTGTCAAACAGCAAAGGCATGTTTTGAAGCACCGTCAACCAACTCAATAAACCTCAGAATACCGACAGATGAGACATTAAAAACATTGAAAACGCAAATAAATAGCCTATTGACAAACTATTACACTTATGTTTCTTCGCTACAAACGTTCTTTGCAGCGAAAAAAAATTAAATATTCCAGGATAAACGCTACAAATAAACCCAGAAAGGTACAAAATCTATGGTAGTCTCAATAAAAAATTTATAGCGTATTTTAAGTTGAACTTGATACTTTGGTAGTTAGAAAAACCTTAAAGTATTGTTCCCTAATTATGATGCTCGAGTTTCATCCTTATTGTCTCGTTAGCCAAAGTCGGACCAGAAACTTCACATAGTTTAATAACGACTTCCTCTTCATAACTTTGCCAAAACTTTGATCTAGAAGACTACCAGGAACTTCTTTTGACAAAAGCCCCTTGACTTTCAGTTTACTTTGAAGCTGCTAAAAGTATGAGTTTCGAGGCTTGAGAAAATTTTATTTTAAAAAAACTAGAAACCTGATTTTGATTGAGCTAAAAGTAAAAGCTTGATTTTTGTCAAAATGAAAAGTAATATTGCAGACATGCCAAAACACCTTTAAAATATTTTTGCTGATGTCTTTATACATGTCGTTAGAATTAGCTTTGAAAAGTTTATTTAGAGTACTGTTTCTTTATTTCTTCTAAATTTCTAACATTCTAGAAAATATATACAAAATAGTCTGAAATCCAATCCAATCTAACTTTTGTCCTAATCACTAAATGATTACATATTAAACTCGGAATTTGGTTTCATTTTTTGTTTATAAATCCCTGATCCAAACAGTGTATAGCAACAGGAGTGAATCAAGGAATTTTCAAAGGGGTTGCCTTTTGTAAAGCAGGGGTAATTATTCAACATCTGATCACCAAAGTATGTGAAGTGGAACCTTGCTTCTTATATTTTTAGGTGTTTCTCAAAATGGGGGGTGACTAGTTACCTGTCCCCTTCCCCGAGTCTGCCTTTGAGCAAAGCGTCTGGTACTGTATACTGTACACCGAGCAATAGCTCTCAGTGGAATATTTGAGATCATTGTCTTACGTTTTGCTTTGTAGTTGATGTTTTCACACGACCTTAGATTCATAAATTATAGCCGATTGTTCTTTTTGATTAAACGGTTTTGTTCAACCAAACTAGCAGCGACGATACTCGGCGGCTACTTCATTCAAGCAGTGTCCAATAGCAATAACTGTCAGTATTACTGCAGATCCAGAGCGGGTCTTATTGGCCACACGAGAGCCTGTTTTAGATAGGCCTCGACTCAAACACAAGACAGCCATCTTCGGCAACAAAGAACAGCCCTTATTATTACTGTTTTCATTATCTTTGTCTTTATCATTATCATAAACATTATCGCTATCATTAGTCTTTTTATTATTGTTATTATTGTTTATATTATTATTATTATTATTATTGTTGTTACTATTATTATTATTATTATTATTACTATCTTTATTATTATTATGACGATGATGATGATGATGTTGATTACGATTGAGATTATGATTAAGATTATGATTATGATTATTAAATATAGTGAATATGAATGCTAACAGAATATCTTTCGAAACACTGAAAATTGATTTTGCTTCAACAGCCACGGGGGAGTGACATTAATAAGTTTAAGTGATTTTAAAAGATCTGACGCTCTATGTTCTTTTGTATGACCCATAACTCACAAAGAATTTCCAGGAAATAATAAAAGCACATAACTATAGATCTCCATCTTTGTTCAAGATTTAGATTATCTTCTTGCAGGCAAAAAAAGAACTATCCAACACTTTTTCATTGTAAGGTTGTTTTTTCACATAATTCTCTTTCTGACAAGTCGTGTTGGTTTGAACCTACTAAAATAAAACAGTGAAGGGCAGGAAGGTATGAAATAACAACAACTATCTAAGTAACGGAAGAATTTGTCAAATTTCCTCTGCAGCATAAAACTAATCTACAGAGGTTGACGCTTTTTAGCTTCTAATCTATTCAAGAAAAGTGTTTTTACAACAGTTAACTGTTAAAACCAATTCCATTTCAAACTATTACAGCTATTCATTTGATAGGTAGAACTGGAAACAAGATAGTGTATTTGCAAGTACTGGAGTAAAAAAGGTTCTCAATTCGAGACTACAAATAACAGCACTAAACTTTACAGCAACTATTAACACTATTAACATTTTTCTCCACATCTGATTCTCCTAGTTTATTTTAGTTAAACTATAAAATACATACTGAGTACATAGTACTCAACTTATGATGATGTAAAACATCTACTTCACAATCTTCCGATACTTTAAAAGCATAAATTTTTTAGCTTGTTCACTTTACATAAAAACATATATTTGTGTTTTCTCTACTGTATTATTGGACATTTTGGCCCAGTTATTCCAAACGGTGAGATAAATTTGAACAATTTTGTGGCGAAACTTTAAACCAAGTTCCTTTTGCTACAGCAACTTTATCCTGAGCTCTTTAAACTGAAGAAACGTAACCAAATTCTAAGAAGAAGTTCTGAGAAATTTGTAAATTAGTGCATTCTCCCAACACTTTAAAAACAATCAACATTTCTTGTCAAGTGACCTGACAAGGGATATGGAAAAATGCCTTTTTCTTTGACTTTGCTTATGCAAACTCTAAAAAACTATAACCATTTGATCGACGTTGAGTTTTTCAGTGATAAGGAATTGTTCGCTCTGGTTTGTGCCAAAGAAGAACATAAAAACATTTCCGAAGACTTTCTTATTAGTTAGTTATAACTGATTATTTTTAGTTATTACTGACACCGGTATGGAGTTACAATCCATAAGTGTCAATTTAGTTCCTTGTGGAAAACATTTTTGGACTGGTGAGAAGCTGGACAGTTTGGCTGTTGTAATGTGGGGTGGTGCAGAACGAGGGAACGAGACACAACTGTCACTCATTGCTTTGGTATGTGCTATTTCAAGCCAGCCTTGTAAAGAAGCACTCGAGGTGTAGATGAGTGGCGACTGATAACAATAATTGGAATATGGATTTCCTGGTAGAAACGGCATTGGTGCTTGTGGAGCGGAAGTTAATTGTAAGGGAAGAGGCGATGAGTTCGACAACGAGGAGGAAGAAGAAGGAGAGCTGCTGAGGGAGGGTGATGAAGAATGAGGACTGTTGGTTTGGAGGTCCATGGCACGTGTTCCTGATGCTTGTAGCTTCTCTTGTTTCTGTTTCTGTTTTGCAAGACGGATTTCAACAATTCTTGGCTTGTACTCGTAGGGTAGTTTGTCAAACTTGTATACAAGTCTTTGACCTGGAACCTGCAAGGTCAAAGTTAAGGGATGGTCACGCAACAGTTTGCACATAAATATTTTCCTAAATATAGGTTTATAGATTTCAGAAGCCAAAGCAGAGACAGAAGCAGAAACAGAAGCAGAATCATTGACAGAAACAGACACTGAAAGTACAAACTAATACATGGCAATAATCCACTCAGAGGCACTGCCTTTTTTATGGCGGTTTGATGTTTGTATATTTCCACTTAACATAATTACATGCATTAATGGCATTTGAGAAATACAGTGGATGGCACAAGGTTTACAAACTACGGAGGCTAAATAAAACTTTTGCACCCTACTACAGTTTTAAATTAAAATGCTACTGTAGTCTACAGACAGAGGCCACATTTATACCTTCACGTTATCGAAAAGGAAGGTTCTGTTTCCTATAATTTAAATATTAAAAATAATTGCGCAAGAAGAAACTCCAGACAACTCTTCCTAAAAACCTTGACGCATGAAAGGACTGGTTTTTTATTTCCAAGAGAAATTTTTCCAAGTTCTTTCCGCTGCGCATTTTCCCCCGAGCTAAACAAACTCTATTCATAAGAATGTTTTGAAATCCCGAGCTCCAACTGACTGTTATCAAAATTGAGTTAAAGACAAAAAGGCAATATCCGTACCTTCTTGATAATGCCCTGGCGGTAGTAATACCTCAGGGCCCGGCTCAACTTATCGTAGTTCATTCCAGGTCTCTGTTTGAGTTTTCCCCAGCGTCTGGCCACTTCCTCTTGGTTCTTGAGCTTAAACTCTCCGTGTTCCTTGCGACTCCAGCTGATCAGCGAAGTACACCTGTCGTCTGATAACAGTTCCATCAGAAACTCCCAGAGGTGGACTATGTTCTTGTAGTGAGGATGGTGACCCTCTTTGGCTTCATTTTCTCCGCTTTCTTCGTTTTTCGTGGGTTTTGTGTCGGCAACTTTAAAAACGAAAATAGAAACAAAAATTCAAATTTATTTTCTTGTAACTTGAAAGTAGATCCTTGTTAGTCCAGGTAATAATTAGGTATCTCACAACTAGACCCAAAAGTCAAAAGGAAATCAACCTGCCCTACATTCTTTGCGGCGTACAGTAGTTATAAAGTAAGCAGGTCAAATGTGGTTTTAGTTAAAAGTAGTTTTTTGGTTTAAATCCGGTGGTAGTTTCGGCTCTCCATCATTTTCAATCATTCATAACTTTTTATCAGTAATGTATGAACTATCCAAGCTCTTGCTTAAATATAGAACATGACGAACAGCCAAAACGCAAGTGTAACAGACAAATTTCAGAAATACGATGATGCTGTAAAGAACCAACGAAAAGCTTCATCGCCGTTTGAAAATCCAAATGTTTTGAGAAAAATACGGAAACATCGATAAAACATCTAAAAGAAAGTCAAAATAGTTTTTATCATTTGCGTCAGTTAGAGTTTTCCATTTTTCAAATGAGCTCAGGCAGTTAAAGTCTGCGAGCAAGTTTTAGTAAATTTGGGTTTCTAGAACAGATGGTCACTGGTTGTCACGACCGAGTGAGTTTGTTTAACTCCCGAGTCGTCCTGTAATTGTAAGTTGGTCGTTTCCCTTCACTTGCATCCCGGCTTCGTTGACATAAATAAAAGCTTCTTTTACCTTGATCTGCTTTCTGCATATTTTCCACTCTCTGTTTTGATCGACCGCACGACGATGATAATTTTCCGACTTCCTTTGGTTTTTGCCTCAGTCGCGACAGAATGTGTTTTGATTTGTACAGTTCGAGTGTCTCAGTTTTCTGACTTGGCCGCGTTAGTCCACCTCGCTTTTGTAAATATTGCCATCACGAATCCGTTACAAAATGCCTAAAATTAGCGTAGGAGCCAGAGCTTGCGCAATGTCAAGTCAAGCCTGAGCAAAACGTCACAGAACTCACCTCCACTACAGGGTCAACAGTGCATATCGCACGCATGGCGTCTGAGTTTCTGACGTCACTGCTAAAAGCCCAGCAACACATCCGTTTGGAGTTTCAGTACGTGGGCGTACGATAACAAATATTTCGCAATGCCAGGTAACTCTGCCGGTCGACTGAGTGTGGAACTTTCGTTTAAATACAAAAGTAATACAGATTTAAAATGTCTTACTGCTTTATTCATATGGGCAAGTATGTTTAAAAAAGATTTCTGATGATTACCTATCAGTTTTATTTGAACAACAAGCATATTGTCTGCGCATTATCAGTATTATAAAAACGACATTTCCCAATGTAACGCTAGATTTCCAGATCGCCTCCAGGCTTTCAAACTTTTTCCAATGGCGGAAGTTGCGTTGACAAGACAAGTTGGCTCTCTGGTGTTTGTTTTATTTGACTGGTTACAAAGAACAGGTGAACATTTCTAAAGAAGTGAGCCTTGTGTAGAGTGATAATATTTCTATTACGTTATTATCGAAAAAGGAACATCATTTCTCTATGTAAGAATACTTAAGGTGACTCCTGGCATAGCATGGCATGGCATGCCTGTTCGAGAAACGTGATTTCATTTATCAACCAATATTTTTGCTTTAATACGACACGAGCCAAAGAATAACTAACTTCCGGAGAGATTGGAATAATTGTTTGAGCTATTGCCCATTGCCTAATGCTACTGTATTGGTAAATTGTATCAAACTTACCAAAAATTCAATCATTCGGCTACAAAAACGTATCTTCAAGAGTTTGCAATGAACGTCTTGCTTCTAGATACGCATTCCATGATCTCTTCTGGGCAAAATACAAATGTATGTGTCAAATTATGAGCTGATATTGCCCGACCTCGGATTCAGTCGAAGGAAGCCGTATTGTACGCGTGAAGCGGGTTGGCTGATTGTGATAAATCATACCACTTCCGCCTACTTCAGACCGGAAGGAAGGTGTACAAAACAAACTCTTCCTCCATACTAGAAAGAGCCAAAATAATGTCGCCTTGATATGCGACTTCCCGTTTCTTTGTTACAGTCTTTATCGAGAAATGAAAAATAACTATAAGCATAATTACATGAAAATGATAGCAACACTTCTTCATATACTTGTTTAATTTATAGGAGCATTGGATAACCTGTACAATATATTTAGTTAAAGCAACTGGTAACTATACTACTACTACTACCAGATATAAAAATAAGATGATAATATCATAACAATAAAACTAATGTAAAATAAATACATGTACCATCAACAATACTTTAACAGGAAAACCTCACTCAATAGAGGTGATTTTCAGGTCCTGTGTATTAAGTATATAGTAGTAGTTTAAAAATAAACAAAGGACTCTATAAAAAATAACGAAAATTCTGCAGAAAA
>JAOBRG010005129.1:0-24143 GCA_027574985.1 Umimayanthus nakama | reverse complement strand
AGAGTTTCGCTTTAAGTTCCCGTTTAAAGCAGCGGAAACTTAAAGTTTTCATTGATTCATCGACTTCATTCCAGACTTTTGGACCAAAAAATTTAATATTGAATTTTCCATAATTTGTTCTAATATTTGGAAGAGCAAAGGAGGATTTTGAAGATAAACGAGTATGATGGCTATGTCTCGTATTAATACGAGTGAAAAAGTTGTCAAACGCCTTTGGCAGACTTGATTTTGAAAATTGATACATAAAGCATGCAGTATATAGAAATATTATATCGTGTAGTTTTAAAATTTTGAGTCTTGCAAACAGTGGGTTGGTATGAGCATCGAATTTAGCGAAAGATATGATACGAATGGATCTCTTCAAGTGAATTGTGAAAGTATCATGTGAATCAACTTGTGCTTTAACTAGTCTACATGTCATTATTAAATACCGAGCATTGGATATTGAAATTCCGGTAATCTGATTGGCTCTCTACTCACGGTATAAATCCTATATACTGCAATATGTCCAAATATGGAAACCGAAAATTTTATCACGGAAAATTTCCCCTTAAAATGGCCGGAAGCTCGACTCGGTAGAAAAGAGAATTTGAGATATTTTTATCCAGTGTTTGGTATTTAATAAAACAATGATTCCACTCGCCCTTGTTGGATGTGAGCTTATGATAGCCAACTCAGTGCTTCGCACCTCATCCGCTATCTAAAAGCTCATATCCAACACACGTTCGTGGAATAATTGTTAAATATACTGCAACTTACTCTGATGCCTTCACTTGCACCATTTGTGAGGTAAATTTCATCCGGGTTGGCAGGAAACCCATCTCTTTTCTCTATATACTGTGTAACATCCCGGCGGACAATATCCAGGCCTTTAGAGTCACTGTATGCCCCTGGAACAAGTTGAAGGTATTAAATAGAGCAGTACTGAATATGAAAAATGTAGAACTACATTCTTAAGCAGAATTACATGACTGTGATGTTTTTGCAATCATTTTGTCACATGAATATACATGCAAATACATGTAAAAAGCAATATGTTAGACAGTGTTTGTACATCTTCAGGAATTCAAAAATCCAGGGTTTCCAGGGCTGTTCTATGATTTTTTTCAAGGGCTTTTCATGGGCTCTTGAAGCCCAAAATAAAATTAACGTTCACAATGAATTGTTAAACACAACATTTTCAAATGTTAAAATAGTTAATGTTATCACAGTAAAGAAACAACATGCTTCAAATGTATCATTTCAGTACTAAGCAGTGGTTTCTACAATAACTCAACTGTTACTGGTAATGAAATCAACAAAATGCACCATTTGGGGATTTTTTTATTTTTTTAAACTAAAGCCAAAGCTGATACTTCGGCTTAAATCTGCACAGCCTTAACAGTCAATATTGTACAACTCTCTAGTACATGTTTCAATGATAAAAATGGATTATTGCAAGGCTTGAAATTACGACTGATACAGGCGCATTTGCGACTAAGATTTTTGCTTTTGCGACTAAGATTTTTGCTTTTGCGACTAAAATTTGCCGATAAGTCGCAAATTTGCGACCAGTTTGTGGCCGTGTATTCCGTCACATGTTGGCGACTGACGACTATTTTAAGCCTAAGTAAATAAAGGAATATCATATTTAAGAGTCCCGTGTCTTATTTATAAATAAAAAAATCGAAATCTTTGGGTAAAATCCTGTTTAACCCTTAAACTGGCAGGGGGGGGGGTCAACGAAACCCCCCCCTCGATTTTTTTGGTCTTAATTTTTTGCCCCTTGACCAATTGCCAAACGCTTTTGCACAACTGTTCTTCGATAATGAACAGATCTTTTGACACTAATTAAGTGATGTCATCATTGATGACATCATCATACTAATTGACCAAAGTCAGAGTTTGCTATCAAACTTTCAATTTTTTTGAATAAAATTGATTAAAAACTCCAAGTTATTCATATTTTTCTACTTATTTCGAAGATTTTGTGTATAAAATGTTGTTTTCTATCTATTTCCTATAATTTCTTTTAATTTTAAGCAAAATCTCAAAAGTCGAAAATCCAAGATGGCGGCCATTGGCAGCCATCTTGGATTTTTGTTTTTGTTACCATGGCAACAGCGGCTAATCAAGTGATGATTGTTAATATGCAAATTAATCAGTAGGTCATACACTAATTGCATGCCAAAGGGCATGTGCATATTCTTAACCATTTCAAAAATCTTGGGGGGGGTTCAACAAACCCCCCCCCTTGCCTGTATATGTGTGGCAAAATAGCCTGCCTGTTTAAGGGTTAATTTACCTTCAAGTTACGTGGATCGATTGCCCTTCTCATGTGCCATTAAAGCGGTTTCTTTAAGTTGTGTATGGCAGGCGCAATGCTTAGAGCGAAGACCACTGATTAGTAACGCAGACGCAGAACATTTTAAGCTTCTTTTGTAAACATTTTCCGAGTGGTCTCGTTTATTTTTTTTTTGCGACTAAAACTTTCAAACTTGCGACTTAATTTTCGGAACTAGTCGCAAATTATCGACTTAGTTTTTTTCTTAATTTCAAGCCCTGTATTGCACTGAAGCCTTAACTTGACTTGCTTGGCTCATTGTCCAAAGACTAAGAGTTTGAGTTTGCACTGCAGTTGAGCATATTTACTGACAGTCGATTCACCACTCTGGAGTTTCGTTAACTTGGCTTTCTGCTTGCCATCATGTCAGATGATTTGTCATATTTTGTTGTCATGCTGTGTTCATTTCTTTGCGGTTGCCCCTCAACTACACAGGATGAGTTTGGCTCTTTGGTCTCCATCATGCTGAATGGTATGTGCCTGGTGTTACATTTGGTATAATTTGGTTGTTTTGAGTATTGTCTTTGATTTCCACAACAGTATTAACTGAAGATGCACTTCCTTTTGATGACAAATCAATCTTGCAACACTATTAAAAGTATATTGTCTTCTCCGAGACTCAACAATAAAAAGGTAATAAGAAACTTTACCTTGTCAAAAGAAAAATTCTTACCGAATGAAACGAACAAAGAAAACCCTCACCAAACAGCAGTTTCAGAATAACAAAGCGTCCAAAGAGAAAGCTAACCCAATGAGACAGGAATGGTCAAAAGATCTCATGTGGCCTCATGAGTGAAGGAATCCAGCGGTGTAAGAGATACTGTACATGGCAAAGAGGATGCGACCAATTGTATGCGATGCATGTGAGTGCCTGTGTGACGTCAAATAGCCATGACATCGATTGAGCCAATAATAAACAATGAGACGGACCGACGGACACCCAGGACAGACAACCGGACAAAGTCAAAAACTCTCAAAGAAACCCACAAAGACAATTTAACAAAATATGTTTGACTGCCCATGTTACTCTCCAGCAGCAAATAAACCGAAATAGACAGACAGACAGACAGAGGGACAGGGAGATGTAAGAGAGAAAAATGGGCACTGAGGCAGAATAGAATGGCTCAGAAATTCAGAGAGAGCAGCCCAACTCTGTTTCTCCACTGACCAGAAATGGTTGATGCTATAAATTGGGCCAAAATCCAATGTCTGTACATAGTGAGTACATAATTTGTGTGATTGAAGTTTTCTTCTTGTAATCACTTACCTAAGCTATGACCTTTGACACTGTCCAGAATTCTTTTCACTTTTGCTTTTGCATCTTTAGCAAAGTGTGAACTGTCAAACAACTCTGGATTGACTGCCAAGCTAACAACCTGAAACAAATAGTAAAACACACTTTGTGATTGTCTTGACCATATATACAGCTGCCAACAACTGGAAAGCAGAAATCCCTGGGGGGAGAGATTCCCATATAATGAGGGCAGGGATGTTTGTTAGAAAATTTCAATTGAATGTGTCCAATCTTGGTGTGGCTAAATTGAGTTTTACTCCTAAGAGATGCCAATCAGAAAGTTAACATAGCTGAATTTGATATTGATAAAGATTAAACCATGAAACAATTTCAGCTATCAGTCATTTAGGAAAACAAAAAGAAATTCAAATGGTGTCAAAACTTTGTAAATTCGAACTAAACCAATTAAACCAATTAATTCAGATGTCTATAACTATAATAATTATGTACAACATGGTTAAACTGACTGCGGCACCCCTAAAAATTACAGTATCCAATGTAATTAAAAGTATTTTGCTTTGAGCATCCAGGTATTTACTAAGCAGTACTAAACCCCAGTGTTGTAACCCCTAAGATGTACGACAAGTATGGGAGTACCCTCCCCCCTCCTACCAGGCAGAAAATCAGGACACTTTCATCATTATCCTACCGGTTTAATTATTATTTATAATGTTAGCAAGAACTAAAACTAAAGTTTTCTGAAGCCATAGATTGAACTAAATGAAAATAATTTTTTAACTGTTCAGGAATGTTTAATAACATACAAACCTGTCGAGGGTATGTCAGTGGCTTCATTCCAAGAGCATGGGCATCACCAATGTTGGCCTTAATGACCTCCTTAAAAGGCTTCGACTGGCCCTGTGTCGGCAGCACAATACAAAAATACTGGTACCTGTACTGTACTGCGTACATAACTTGGTACAAATGAGGAAACTTTATTTTTCAAGCTCTATTCATTTTAGTCGTGCATCGAGAATCCAAAAATATAGCACTTGGATTTAGAAGAACATTTAAGGCAGGCATAAAGGGCCCAGACACAACTATCTAGAATTGGGGGTTTAGAACTTCCTTTTCCAAAATTTCTGGACCTATCCCCGATTTGTATTTCAGTTCAAAAAAACTAAATTACTCAAACAAGCAAGCAGTATGTGGGTGGTAGTTTTCTGACATTTGATTTTGTTCTGTAATCTGTTTTGCTGTCTGGGAATTGAAATTAAAATGAAGGACATTCTGTTGTTTATATTTAGAGAGTCTCATATGTTCCATGAAGCATGCTCTCATTAGAAAGCAACAGGAAGTGATGTCTGCCTTGAGAGAGATAAGTAAATGTGACTCTTAAACCAATTACAAGCATTAGGAGAGAGGGAAGAGGAGAGGGGAGTACACTAGATGTAGGTGACGCATTTGAACAGTCAAGAACTTCCAAGATACCAATTGCTATTGATCAAATGGATAACACTTTTGCAGCACTGTCTCCAATGTGGCCAGTAAATTCAGAAAGGGGAGGTGAATAGTCAAATATATTGTACCAAGCCACAAAGTGGCAAAGTGACTATTTTTTACTAGGCACTGAAACTGAAAGGGGTACAGAGTTTATGTGTAGTTGTTTTAGTATTAATCAAACTGGTGGATTTTGTGTTTGCAGGAGTAGCTTCTTAGTTCATCTGACCAGTTTCCTCTTCTATGACTGTGGCAAAATGAGCTGCCATTTTCAAAATTTTGTCCAGAGCTGCATATCCTAGCTTAGCATATACCAAACCAGTGAATAGTGTTTTTCGCGCACTCTGATTGCCCATGTGCAGCCATGCGAGACAGGAATATCCCAGGATATTCCTGGCTTGCATGACTGCACACAGAAGTAACGACATTACGTCCTGGTTTCGAAAAGCTCAAAATTCAGAAATAAACGAGAAATCCATCCCAATAAGTATTATCTGGTTTGGGTGTTTTCTGAGGCATAAAAGTTTTGTTTTCAAACATTTTACGTTTCAGTTTTACAAGAGATACAGAAATCGTAATGCTAACATGAAGCAACTGTCAATTTCCGATTGTTTATCAATTTTTTGCTCCATTGATTCACTGGTTTGTTATATGATAATGTAATTATTCACCTCAGTGTCAGTGAAAAGCCCAGTATATTGACCTTGCCGCATTCGCGGCTGGGTGAATACCCTGGCCTATTCACCTCCACTTAGGTGAATAATTGCTGTATATACCATGTCTGATGAACCAATCAGAGTACACAAAAAAGGCTATCCACCTGTTTAATTAATACTAATGCATTCTATATAAACATAATGTCATTTTGCCCGTTGTTAATAGTGCAAAATCAACCAATCTATTCATTTGGCATTTGAAAAAGGTCTACAAGTTTGTTGGGCCAGATATCATTGACAATAACTTTATTTACTTTATAACTTTCCAAGATTTTGAGATTCTGAAGAGATTTAATAAATTCGCCATTCTTCTCAAAAGTTTGGGAGATATCGCTCTATTTCACTTCATGTTTAATTTAAAGCTTATAAAGCTCCTGTCATTGTCTGGCACAAAGTGAGCAAAAGTGACCTTTCTGTGACCTCGCATAAAATTCACTCGTTCATTCTCACATGACCAGACCACGCGTTGAATATAATATACACACCTCCAAACACACCTACAGAAACATTTCAAAAACTTTTTATGTATCTTGTGAGATTTGTCGCCATTAGTTGAAATATGTTTGACGATGCGTTTCGTACATGTAAACACAAACTTCTTTTGTAATGCTAATAAGTAATAAACAAACGAAACTTACGCAATAAAGCGTGGCGTTGGATCGGAAGATGATCTCAGATCGTGCAAGTTTACAAGCTCAAATGAAACCTAAATCTGAGCTTTTGCCAGCTTTTTCAACGAAACAAAACCGTCAGACATTGATTCTACAGATCAAAATTAAATTTACCAAATAAACTGAGTGACTAAAGCAATCGATAAGTTTTAAAAACCTATGATTTCCCGCGTAACACATGGTAGTAAACACAACCGCCATTTTGTATTTTCGTCGATATGCGTGTATGACATAAGTACTTGCACAACTTTACCCAATTTTGTAACCACAGGAATAGATTATTCTTCTCAAAAATAAGAAACTGTAACTAGGGCATGAAAATTTCATTTGATCAAGAAGACTTATCAATGTAATGGGCGCGCAATTTAACTGCAAAACTGGTTCTTCCTGATCCATCAGGTACAAGTTCAGTGAAGGCACGCGTCAGCATTAAAAACGTGAAGTATCCAAAACAACTACAAGCTTTTCCTCAGCCCAACTAAAGACGACAATACTTTCCCAACTAGTCGTACCTGTGCCATTTCTTTCTCAATCTCACCCGCTCGCTGGACAATCGCCCCTCGAACAGCATACTCAATCTGCTTTACGAATGGGTTCATCGACTCGCCGGTGAGGACTTTTTCCTTCGCTTTCTCTTGACGGCCATTATTCACTGAGAAAGATCGACAAAAATTTAGATAAGCTATTCCAGGACGAATCCCCGTTGCCTTGCAAACTCTTCGCACACTCATCTGTATCGCGATGTTGTAACTTTTGGGAAATAATTACTAATGCATTTGATAAAACAACCGTGGAAGGCTACCTGTGACAAATTCCATGCCTCGAAAAACTTGTGACCCCGGGGGACTCCGTGAAAGTTTTGCGAAACATTATCTGACCCTTTGCAAATAAAACCTTTTCACCTACCAATCATTTTTTGATCTAGTTCTCTCTCCTTGACATCCGTCTGGGCACATAGATCAATTTCACATATGTGAAAACTCGATGACCTTAACGAAATTTTTAGAGAAAATTGTTGTCGTGTCCGCGTGGCCGCTGGTTACGTTTTAAAACCCGTGGGAGGGAGGGAGGGAGGGGCTGGATTTGTTTAACTGGGCTTCAATTCAGAGGTACTTACGGATAACCATTATTTTTTGCTTCTGGGATAAATTTCCAAGGTATAAATGGTGTTTTTTTCTTTGTGTCCTTTGACAGATCACTGTAGTCGGTGCCTGCTGCTTGGCAGAAAATAGAAGAGTAGAATAGACCCAGACTGGTGCAAATTAACAGTGCTGCCCGAGTTATATTGTGTCTCGGCCAAAGGCCCGTTTAACCGGTTTATATCTGATTGTGAAATTGTGCCTCGTGTTGTGTGATTAGGTCCGCGCCAGCCCTGACAAATTTGAAACATCCACAGAAAACTATTTTTTATCACTTTTATCGTTTCGCGAGGGAACGTATTTTAACAGCTTGTTTTTAAATCTTGATGGTTCAGTGACAGAAAACAATAAAATTGACCACCCTGCATGCAGATTATCACGCGTGACGACACACCGGCCAAAATGAGATTACAATGACAAAGCTCAACGTAGGGGGAGGGGGTGAGGGCTGTCACTCATGCAGACCTGCAAACACTTTCCCCGCCAGCAGAGGTATCAAACACTGTGCCTTAACAGCCAAATTTTGGCAGCAGACCAAACTGAAAACTGACTCAACTATCTTTTTCAGAGCATTTTTAAAAGAGCATACGAATGTAAATAAAACAAAATTGAATGCAAAGCTGGCACTGCAGTCAGCCCTCCCGATATTCACGGGGGCCGAGGGACGCGTGCTGTAGACAGGGGTGACGCATTTACCGCGCAATAACCTTTTTTGTTTACCAATCCTTTATATTTGGGCTGGATCCCGAATACCCTGCGAGCAAGACCACAGCTCGTAGGGTAGAGCCCGAACCCAACCCGCTCAAAAACAAGTTTGTTTGTTTGTTTGTTTTTTAAAAAAGCCAACTGATATAGGCCTTGGCGGATTGTGCTCCTAAAAGTGGCATATTATGCTACTAGCAGTGCTCGAAATTTCGCCCAATCATGCCAAAATTATGCCAGATTTCTCAAATTGTGCTCCTGATTTCCGAAATTATGCTCACACAATGACGTAGATTCTGTGCATATAGGCGCACAATAACGGCACCAAATTATGATGTTTTTCAACAAACTGTTGTTGTTAATTTAATCGTTTCATGGCAGTTTGTCTCGGCCCTTAGCTGCCCAAATCAGCTGCTCGCATCTCTCAACCATTTGTAAAATGCATTCAACGACTTAACGATCTAATTTGTAGATACTGACTAAACCAAAAGAGTATAGTACTCTAGTGATTTAAACCAACTCAAACTATAGCGAACAAAATCAATAGTAGTTTTAAGTTTAATTTATTTATGTAGAAAATAGACCATATTTACTAAATTTTGTGAATTTATGCTCCAAAAAGTGCTAAAATTTGCTAATTATGCCGTGGCAGTGCTCGTTTAAGAAATTATGCTTTTTCCTCCAATTATGCCGAAAATTATGCTAGCACAATCCGCAAAGGCCTAAACTGATACCTTGCATGACGTCATTGACGTGCTTTGCCTTGATTGCTCCCTATACAAGCTAGCAAACGCGCCATGGCACTGTTTTTTTAAACTTTTTAAATGGCTTTAAATTGAAAATAGTCAGATGTCTTTTCTCTACCCTAATGGAAGCTCAGCGCTTTAATACATACTTAGATTTTTCGGATTAAGCACAAGTACTGCCCTTGCAATTGGCACCCAGGCGATATGTCCTTTCCAAACGAGGTTTACTGGAAGTTAGCTGGTGATTTATATGCACCAAAGAACTAGGATTTCTCAGAGTGCGCTCAGAAAGTTTCTTAAAACGCGCTCAGAGACTTCCGCAAAGTGTGCTTATGACTTACGTACTTTCTCAAAATGCACTAAGGAATATTAGAAATATATAAATATAAGAGACTTTTTCAAAATGTGCTTAGAAACTTTTTCAAGATGTGCTAAGAAACTTGCTTAGATTTGCTTAGACTTTTCCAAAATGCATTGAGACGTTTCGAAATTCACTCTGGATCTTTTTCAAAGTGCACCAAAACTGTACTTAGAGACAGCTCGCAAAATGTGCTCAGAGACTTTCACAAATTGCGCTCAGAGACTTTCACAAATTGCGCTCAAAGACTTTCACAAACTGCGCTCAAAGACTGCACCAAAATACACTAAGGGTGCCTCAGTTTTCCCTATTCCGTCTATTACAGAATAAGAGCAAAATTTCGAAATTCTCTCCTGACTTGCAGAAACATCAGTTATCTAGTTAAAGGTAATGACTGGGGCTGGAGATACAATATTCAGCTGTGTATTTCTTGTAACTTTGTAGGAATTCTGGCAAATAAGATTGAACAAAGTTTAGAATGTGCTCAGGAACGTTCTAAAAATACGCTCAAAGACTTTCTTAGAACGCGGGAGCTGAAACAAATGTACTTTTTTCACAATGGTTTTAAAAATTTCTCTGGCGGACTGACAGAGCTCTCTGAAATTCTTGCCCGGCAATATCTTATTTTTGACTGAAAGCAAGAAATTTGTTAGTCGGATGTAAATTTTTTTTAAAACACATCTTCAGAAAGTCGTAAAATAAATTCAGTAAATTAATATAGACCACATGCACACAACTCCTCCCGCGTGATATGCCCCCGATTGCCGATATTGCAAATGCCAAGCCCGAAAGATCTAAGCACTGAAATTAGCATATTTTATGGCTCTTGCACAATACTAAACAGAACTCTGACTAGTGAAGAGTACAAAGCCCACAACAAGAACAGATTGGTTTCTGCGACTATAGCTTTTATTGATATCACTGCTACTGACAGTTGATTACTTTCGCGTAAACCTTTCCAATTTCCTGATTCAGCTTGATTTAGACGCAAACTATCCCTCAACTATATGCCACCTTCTCGATTTGAGTTGAGTAACTGGAAATAGATAATATTGCGGTGCTTTGCAGTTACGCAATTAAATATTCAATTTTTAAAACTAGTTATAATACACCAGAAATCAGAATGAATAATATGTTATACACTTTTCCTTCATTCTTCTAAATCGGTGACTTGTTCCTATGGTAGCTGGGACAACTTTAGAATAAGACTAAACGTAAAAAGTAAGCAGTTTGGTTCGGCGCATTGACCAAACTATTTGATCATTTATAAACTCATAACATTCTCACCTACATGTACTTTATAAATCTAACTATTCATGGTCTGGAGATATAATTAGAACGGACTGGTTTGTTTTATAAGGGTTAAGAAAGACTTTCAAACCACTGTATTAATTCTTTGAAGCAAAGATATTTTGTATCACCAGCACAGTCCCTTCGACAGTATTAATTCAGCTCGCCGGCACGCAAACTTCAGCCCACACTGCTTTATATCAGGAGTTAGGCTGGGTTGCCATTGTCTGAATTTTAGAGAACGTCTTACATTCAACGACACCGGTCAAGCTGGGTACCGTATATTACGTAAGAAAAACTTGGTTTAATCAAAGGCTGTATTTAGTTACATTTGAGCAATAAGAACTCGAAGGTATAGTTGAAGGCTTTTAGCATTTTGCCAGTCCTCCAACAAATTTTCAATGTCCAATGATCAGCAAACTATACTATCACTGAACATTCGTGAGACAAATGGACCGAAGCTGAAAGCGAAAGCTTGATCTTGCAGACAACCACAAGCAACTTTATATGCATTTAATATGAAGTTGAAGTGCAAGCAAGACAACCACTGAATAATTTACCTACGGCTGTTTAAAATTACAACATTTGTCGCATCGACGCTATCACCGCTAGTTTTTTTTTATTAAAAAGACCTATTTTCTTGAGAGAAGAAAACACTGTTATTTGTTTAAAAAAAAAACTTACCTCTGCATTCGGTTATGGTTATCATTTCCGTGTCAAGTTGTACTGGTTGTTGATAGTATTTGTCGATGAAATTGAATTACAATATTCTAAACTGTAGACATAACAAACAATTCGATTACAATCTATTTATAGACCCTCTGCTTTTCGTCGATTGGTTTAAAAGTCGCACAATGGTATTTATATGACTAGACTCCACTGCTATGGTTTTTTAGCATAAATGTTCCATAGAACTGTAACTTGTATCCTGTTGTGGGGAAAATGTTTTGGTTGAAATAACAAAACTCCCGTGAGAGTCGAAGTGTTGAGGAGCACCAAAGCTCTTCTAAACTGTAACTTGTATACTGTACCGTACGTAATGTGCAAACGTATTGACTCAGAAATACTATTAAACTTCCATGAGAGTTCTAATATATGTTGGATAATGAACAGCGCAGTGTTCCTTATAGACTAAATGTGTCCAATACTATTGGCAAACTGCTTCCGGCGGTTCTACTTTTTTCGAGAAGCGAAACAGTTCTCCAGTTGGTAGACATGCCCTTACATTATGTTACATGGCGGATCAACTGGCTTTTTCGTTTGAAAAAAAGATTTGGAAAGTTTTTTCACTGTCCTAAGGTTAACCAAACTGATTGAATTTACCCGTGTGTACATACTGTCGATTGTGTTCTCTCACTGACTTCGGAAATAAGGACAGCGATAAGACCATGCCTCCTACCTTAACCTACGCTATAGAGGTGACGTTTCTCATGGTGGGTGGGAGGGGGGAGGGGGTATGTTATAGAGAAACGTCACAATGACCTTTCTTATGGTAGAAACCGATATGTGACGGTTCCTTTTCTACCTCTTATTAAGCCTGGTTTCCATATAGCTGTATCTGTCGTATCTGTCTTGTCTGTCGTATGAAATTAGCCCCATGCAGGGCAAACACAACCCGAAACGACTCATACAACAGTTAAATATCTTGAGTTTCCATGTGGTTGTATCTGTTGCTTCTGCTGCAATAACTATTAACACTCATTTCGCTATCAACTCCACTGAAATATGGATGAACGCTTTCTACGGCTTATGCGCTGTTCTAGCCACCCTAGATTTGCCAAACCGTTTAAAACAGGGACGGATTCTCACCCAGAATCCGACCGGACCTGCTTTACCTTTCGTATCGATCGCCAGTAGCTTGAGCGAACGTCTTGTACTCTTCTCCGCTTCCTTTTGGCGGTAATTTAGAACTTTTCGCCCAATGCTTTCCAGAAGTTTTCTCTAACTTGTTTGGTTTAGTTGTCTTTCAAAAATTTGTTGTATAGACATTCATAGCGCTGAAGTTCTTCCATGAGGGAAAAGCCATTCAGCGCGACTGTCGACCTCCGCTGCCATGTTGGAAACTGAAAGAAGTGCAATCTGGGACACATTTTTGTTGTATTTGTTGTATGAGTCGTTTGTGAGGGTTGCCATTAACAAAATGCTGCCTTATCACTTTAACTTTAACTTTATTCACTTTAATTACACAATAGAAAAGTTATAACGTATAATTAGGAAGGTTTATACAGAGCTTAAAAGTTCCTTATAAGAATAAACCCCCTGATAAAAATGGAAAAACAATAGTTGAAAGCGAAACAATTGTATTAAATTGATTGTTAAGAATACAAAATATCAATAACAGACTAATAAACTGGCTAACAAACAACTAACTAACTATGTAACAACTAACTTGCTAACTGGCTAACTAAACTACTAAACAAATAACAGACGTACTGGCTAATAAACTATCTGACAGACTACTAACAAACAAACTAACTAACTAACTAACTGCTAACTGATTAACTAGTAAGCTAGGGTCTGGCTACCTTTAACAATTATCTAGCTATAAAAACGTATTTTTCAATAAAACTAATTTGTCGAAATAAAACTTATTGACTTTGTTCTTGAACTGGCGGAAACTGTCAAAAGTTCTAATGTCGACAGGAAGACTATTCCATAGATTAACGATACGGTTAAAAAACGAGAACTTAAAAACGTCAGTTCTAAATTTGCCTTTAGCAAGGACCGCCTGAGAGTTGCGCATTGAGTAAGACCAGGTCTTAAAGTTACAGTAGGAATGAACGTCGAGATCACAAAGCCCCTTTGTGCATTTTAAGAAAAAGCACAAGTCAGCCACTTCTCTTCTATAAGAGAGGGGCGATAAGCCCAATTCCAGGAGCCGATGGGGGTAGTCGAGGTCCTTTCTTAAAATAAATTTGGTTGCCCTTCTTTGTACTCGTTCTATTGCTTTGATTTGACTTTTGGTGTGTGGAGACCAGACTTGAGTTGCGTATTCGAGTTGAGGACGGACAATGGCCTTGTAGAGCAAAAGCATAGTTTGCTGGTCGCATTTCCTGTTGTATCTGTTGTAGAGATCTCACACAACACGTTGTATCTGTCGTATCTGTCGTATTGGGCGGTTTTAAGGCTTGTTACATATAGTTGTATCTGTCGTAGGATTCTTTTTTAATACTACAGACACGACAAATACGACAGATACAACTAACTATGTGGAAACCAGACTTAAGCCGAGAGTGAGGTCCGTACGGCAACAAGGCGAAGGAAAAAACGAGGATCCATAACTTGCCCTATGGACCTCTCAAACGAGACTAATAAGATATTTATTATACGGCTTTGTTCGTTATTCCGGTTTTGAAACGGTGATCGAGAGCTAGCGGTCCGTACGGCTACTTTCGGACCTGGAGTTGACCAATCACAGCACGCGAAATCAGTCAGCCATATAATAATTATTGTTATTTTAAAATATTGTAGTTTTGATAAATTCAACCTTAAACTGTTACTACGTGTATTTTTAACTTAACACAAAGAGAATCCTTAGTTTTGTAGAACTTTGAGAACAATGCGTTATATTTGGTTTTATGGCACTTTTATGCCACAAAAGAAATTCAGTTTTGTTTTCACAAGAAATTGAACAACTTAAACTAGGCTTCAACTACATTCATCTATAAAGTAAGTGAAGAAAACTAAGTTTTTAAAAGCCATTTGAAGAGACTTAATTTTAAATCAAATTAAAAACAAAACGCAAACTAAACTTGGTTTTTTTAAAACAACGACTAAAATGAAACGAAACAAAAGAAAGAAAGCATGAAATGATGAAAACCCACGAAATATTATGCAAGTTGCAAAACTTGAGCCCGCGATTCTCTCTTGCTCTGCATAAACAAAATGGCGGAGCTCGAAGCCGTCGAAAGCGCGCAAATGCTGCCCGGGGCTCTGCAGTGAAGGCGATGATAAAAGGAATCTCGAGTTGTACGTACTTCAAGGATAATTCACTTATTCTTGTTTTTCAATGTAAGTAAGAACACAGCCACCTTATCTATGCAGTTGTTAGCGATTGCACGTTGCAGGTGGTACCACAGCACTCCAACTGTCAAAGTCAGCATTCCTTCACATGTGCAGTCGATCTACCAGAGTTATTTGTGCTTGCAGATCATATTGTGCTGCCAGGTGATAAGACGAGTGCCAAAATTCGTTTGTGTTAATCGATTATTAGTTTTGGAAGTATCAAATATATCATATATGGCGCTTAATTTGTTTAGAAACTTCTAGTTTACATATTGCTAGGTTTGGAGTTTGGTCGGATGGGGAGGAGAGGGGAGTGCTTTTGATGGAAAATATGCGCTTGATCCCCTCCCTGTGCGTTAATGCAGTTGTCATAATGTAGCTGATTACTCCTCCAATCTTACAACTTGAGATCCTGGATTTCACTAAAAGTTTTGTGGTATTTGAGATTTGACTGCTCCCAAGAACTGAAGAAGTGGGGTTCTCATAGAAAAGGAGCAGAAATGTGAGATCAGGACCCCCTTCCAGACCCTGTCAGAGTTGCAACTCATGTGATCCCTTAAATACTCCCCTCCACTCCCCTCAGGTGATATAAAATAAAGGGGTAACCATTTCTTGGTATAGTTGAAAGGGTCTGGAGGGAGGTTCTGATCCTGCATTCCCGCTGCTTTTTTGTAAGAATCCAGCACCCCATTTTCTTTTCCTATTGATATAGTTTTTTTTATCCTGCAAATTATCCTCAATTTCGGCAAGTCCGGCCCTCCCAAGAACAATTATATCCTGAATTCCACATTGATTTCTAGTGAAAAACATAACATTTTAATGTATTTTAAGTTAAAGAATAGCAATCAGCAGGGAGGTCTAAAAACAAGTCAAATCATGTGTGACTGCAACCAAGAGACAGGGGCACATGAAGAACATTTACGTGATGATGGCATAGAGGGCAAATTTGTGACTGCAGAGTCAGAAAAGCTGAAAGAGCTGAATGTACTTGTAAGTGTTTTTGCAGTAGTAATGTTTTTGCAAGTGTTTAAAGGTATTATTAAAAGTAAGGCCTAGTTTATAGGATGCATTTAAATGGAATAATAATAATAATTTCTGTTAATTTCAACTGTTAGACAACATAAATTTGGCTTCAATTTATATGGTGACTGAATCTCAGACAAAAAAAAGCAGAAGCTCTTGAGTTGTTTCAACAGATGGATAAAACATCTGGGCGAAATTAATTATCCAAGCAGTTTTATACTTTGCTACAGACAAATTTATTTAATTGCTTGAAATAAAGTCATCTCAATTATTTTTGTCTGTAGAGCAAAGTCTAAACTGGGCCTAATACTTAGTAAACTTACCTAAAAATTTTGATAAACTTTGATCCAAATCTTTTGGGTAAGAAAATAACTGAGTAAATAAGTTGAACCAAAGTGGGCTAAGCATAGTTTTTTAAACAAAGGTATGGGGAAAAGTTTATTTTATGCTAAAAGAGGTTGCACAAGCCTTTAAAGCTTGACCAGGCTTTGGCTTGAATCTGGAACCTCCTGAATAACAGTTGGAGATCCTACCACTGTGGTACTCTCCACCCCTGACTCAGAACCTTTTAAAAAATTAAAGTCTGTAACTGGTAGGTGGTTTATAGTGCCAACTCTAGCCCCCCTCTCTAAACCTTCCTGCCCCCCCAGGTTACATAAAGCAGTGCTAATGCACAGTGAATAAGGTTTACTTGTTGAATGTTTGCCACTATTGTTTTAGATCTTTATGGCCATTTTTCATTAATTTGAGTCACTTTTTTTTACCTATTCTGTTCAGGTTCCGATTTCTGTGTAATCCCTCTTCCCTTTTTAAGCCCCCCTCTCCGATTTAAGCCATCCTACCAAAACATTTTTCCCTAAAAAGAATTCCATTTGGGAGCATTTGAGTTTGAACATTGAAGTTAATTGGAAGGGGGGGAGGGCAATTTTTTTATACCCACTTCAAGATGGCAGACCCTTACTAGCACTGTGGCATTTGCTCAAACTGAGTCTTATACTTAGAGAATTTTCATGAAAGAAATATAAGTAAAAAAAACTCAAAGGACAGTGGACATGAGTCCTGAATGTAAGACCTCATACATGGAAGTCGGTTCACACTACCGTTACACTAACCAGTCATTTCTCTGCCAACACTCAACACTTTATTGTATGTCTATCTAAAGTTCTTACAAAAGTAACCCTGACCCAAACCTTAACCCTTGCTACCATAGATAACCATAAACAACCTTCAATAGCCTTATGTCAAGACCTTACAAATAATAGATGAGTCGTGTCAGTCTGCCATCTTGAAGTGGCTGTAAAAACTCATTCACGGGGACATCAGTACAATGGGGTTTTCAGTAACTCTGCCCTCTGAAGTGGCAAGAGCATTCTCTTACCACGCAACCTTCAAAATTATCTTAATCAGCAGGAGATTACCGACATAGTTAACAACTGTGCAATTGAAAGCGGTGGAGTTGAGGCTGTTACATTTAGGGTGGAAAGCGGAAGTCCTTGTGACAATGGAGGCAATGAATTAAGTGTGGCAGACAACCTACACGATCATCGAACTGCACTGTCACCATTGGTTTCACCCAGTGAACAACGGGATAGTGCAGTGAGTTCCACTACAACAAACTTAACTGATATCAACCAGAATAACGTCAAGACTCCACTCAAGGTCAGCACTTTTACTTCTACAGGCCCAGACTCCAAGAGGCAGCAGAAGAATGGTGAGTATCTATGGTTTCATAAGTATATATGATAAGAGCATGCCTCTCAAAGTTGGGTGTTTACCAGCCGCATTAAAGAGCAACCAGTTTTGTGCTCCATCTATAAACTAGTTGCACTGCTAAAACTGCGAAGTAGTACATAAAATAATAACCATTTTTTATGGCTTGTTAAAATGTATAGGTCTAGGTCGTTTTGCGTTAACTATTATTTTGTTAAGGTACTGCGTTACTTTTAGTACTTTTTGTGAGAACCAATTGAAAAATACTAGGTTAAATTGAACAAATGCGCGCTTTTCCATGGACATTTGCGGTCAGCATTTGTGATCTCCTCCATGGCCGGATCAACTTGCACAAGCTTCACTGGCCCTAACTTTTGATTAAAAGCCCACTGCGAAAACCATTTAAGCAGCTGCTTTTGTAGAAACACTTGGTAAGATCTCTGATTGCCAACCAGAAGGTCCTGGGTTCAAAATGGCCTGGTCGTGGGTTGAACTTTGGGGACGTCTATCGGGGGACTTAAAACTGAGAACCCACACACTGGTTGATACGATAAAGTTAATTTCCGTGTTGTTGCATGTCACCTCCTACCCTACACACTCCTGGTGTTAGCGTAAGCTATTTAAGGAGTAAAATAAACAAGAGACAACAAGGAAGGCTTGTACAATTAAGTTTTTTCTTTCAAGAACAAGCTTGAACATTAATATACCGCGTTCTGAAAGAGGACGCCGATACACATTTTGTTTTAAAATCAAAGTAATGGTTTCAGTTGCGTGTACATCTGTCTGATCTTTAAAGAAGGTACTTGGGCTTCTCGTATTTTGTCACAAAGTCTATACTACAACTTCCCCCCCCCCCCCTCTCCCTCCCCTTGGAAAATTGTTCCAGACCCTAGAAAAGGGCGCAATTCGTAAAAGGTATCAACTTTGTAGGATTGAACATACTTCATCTATATTCGAGTTGGGCCGGAAATGACACCTGAAGTTCTCTTGAAACTGCTGCAAAATAGCTCGTAAAACAGACGCGAATCGATCAAAAATGGCAACGCATAACTTTGATTTTCTCGCACCCAACATTGGACATAACATATAGGCCGTTTGAAATGTACTTTCAGATGAAGAAAACCGTTTCACAATCAGACCAGACAAACTGGAGACACAATGGTTTGAAATCAGGTGTTTTAAACAAAAATTAGGCAGATAATTAGCCGATAAACGTTCTTCAAAACTCAGTCAGATGTTTTGTAAGAGGTTAGATAAATGTTAAAGGACTAAACATTCGATTTACTTTGATTACAATTTTCAGATGTTGATCAACGAAGCCAAAAAATCGCCAAACAAGGTTCGAAGCGGCGCAAGAAAACAAGCAAGTCAGCAAAGAATAAGAAACCTCAAACCAAAAGGAGCCGCTCAGAGAAAATACATGCGTGTCATTATGATCAGTGTCCCAAGTCTTACAGAAACTCTACGGATCTAAAGAGACACATCTGCACCCACACTGGCGAAAGACCTTATGTCTGTGACGAATGTCAAAGAGGTTTCATACATGTTTCTCATTTGAATAGGCACCTTCGCACACATTCAGGTGAAAAGCGGCATACTTGCAAGGAGTGTAAGAAGGCTTTTGCAGAAGCTTACGATTTGAAGGCACACCTTCGAACTCACTCCGGTGAAAAACCTTCCGTTTGTCCGGTGTGTGGCAGGGCGTTCTCTCTGGTCTCAAATATGCGAGCACACCTTCGACGCCATGGGGGAGAGAAACCACACCAATGTGAGAATTGCGGTATGGCATTTGCAACGACCGCTGAATTGACTGTCCACTTTCGCTGCCATTCAGGTGAAAAACCATACGCGTGTGAACAGTGTGAGAAGACGTTCGCAGCACAGGGCAACTTGACGAGACACCTTATCTGCCATTCGAAAGAGAGGCCTTTCGTTTGTGAAGTCTGTAGGAAGACGTATGGCCATTTTAGCCTTTTGAGAGATCATCAGCGCATCCATACTGGAGAAAAACCTTACGTTTGTCCACACTGCAACAAGGCATTCAGTATTCAGGCGAACTATAGCAGGCATCTTCGTGTTCATTAAGATAACACAAGGAGTTTATATGTGTGTAAAGAGCCGTATAGAAAGACGTTTATACATTGTTCACGTTTGAAGAGACTCAACATGAAAACCGTACTGGCTGATGCTGCTGAATATTGAACCTTAGGAATTGTAATGTTTAAGCAGGCACTTCAATCGTATGAAACACGGCGTTATTTGTTTGTATTAAGATTAAAACCAGACATTTACCGTAAAAGTTCTAATAAGCTCCCCTCTCTATTAAGCAGCCCATATGGAGGTTGAAATTTTTGAAAAGCCCCCACCTCTCCAATAGGCCACCCCCCCATTCCCCCCTTCTTCTCTCAAGAAAAAAAACTGTAAGCGTTAAAACAAGGCATGCTGTTTAAAAATAGATGTTATTTCTGTTTTTAATAGTGTTCATTACATAACGCAATAACTCATAGTTGCTACACAGGGAGCCCGCCTGTTGTTTTTTAAGGTTTTTGAATAAAATATGACTGCAGATTTTAAACTTGCCTGTCGAGTGTTGATTTTGGGGAGTCGTGTCTCGCATGTACATCGTACTGCCTCGTCATGCCGATATGGCAAGGAATGATAAACAACCGCTGAAGGCAGCTCTGACCAACTCCTGGCGTCATCCATTGCTGTAAAGTAGCTAAAATTTAGGCAAGTTCTGACCTTTTTTAACCTTCGACCATACTTTCGACCGTTGGCGTTTCAGTGTGCCAGGCACCGAGCACTATGGCAGAAAAGCTGGAAACGAGTTTAAATTCAAATGTAATTGAATTATGTAAAAACCAATCACTGAGGCTCAATTGAAACACGAGCCCGCTGGTTGCGAGATGACTCGTTTCCAGCTTTTCTGCCATAGCGCACGGTGCCTGGCATACTGAAACGCCAACGGTCGAAAGTATGGTCGAAGGTAAAAAGGTCAGAACTTGCCTAAATTTTAGCTACTTTACAGCAATGGATGACGCCAGGAGTTGGTCAGAGCTGCCTTCAGCGGTTGTTTCCTTGCCATATCGGCATGACGAGGCAGTACGATGTACATGCGAGACACGATTCCCCAAAATCAACACTCGACAGGCAAGTTTAAAATCTGCAGTTATATTTTATTCAAAAACCTTAAAAAACAACAGGCGGGCTCCCTGTGGTTGCCATGAAAGCTGCTTAATTATTAAAGCTACACAGAAATAGTATAATTTTGTCTTTGTCTGTCAAAGAACTTTTAATAAGCCCCCCTCTCTAATTGCCTCCCCCCCTCCAAAGGATCCAAAAATTAATAAGCCCCCGGGGACTTATCAGAGCGTTTACGGTGTTTGTTTTAATTCCCCTCAGAAGAGACACGTGAAAACCCATACCGATGTTTATTGCTGAAAAACGCCGACTAGGCTTCAAGGACCGTAGACAGGGAGGGCAGATGCCCCCTTCCCCCCAGATTTTGTACCGGAAGTTAATTTAAAAAGAGTAATTTTCAGTTCAATGCAGTGGCTAGTATCTGGCAGAGAAGGGAAATGACCCCTCCCCCTCTTCCCCTAAAGTTTGAGTCAAGCTACAGCCCAGACCTTTTAGTTGTGGTGCACGGTCATAGTGACTACAACAGATACCTCCATGCTCTTTCGGGCTAACAGCACACCGTTACTTTTGCCGTTAAGGGTTCGATAAGACATTAACACAGTGGAACCCCGGCTTAACGATTTGCCAAGGGACCGAAAAAAATCTATTATTAAACCGGGATATCGTTGTACACACTTTTTTTTATTAAGTTTTATAAGAACCACTAACTTTCGGCTGAGGCTCGGCTGTTCTTAATTTTTTCGCTATTTCAGTCTCAAGTTCTTATTTCCTAATATTTCCAAACAGCGGGTTACATGTAGTTGCCCGTAACAATAAAAAGGCGCTGAAAATACGTGTTTGTTATTGTTGCATCCAGCAGTATGCGAAAAAGCTTGAAACTGTCAATATACGGCGTCTGCGGACGTCACGAGCTTCCTTATCACTCTTCCAGCACTCGATGACCCAGCTAATTCTAATAGATCTTTGCATACATGTACATCTCGATCTGTGTACGTGGATTAAATAAATCTCTTAAATTTGACTGCAGAAAAATTCAGCCTGGTGATTGTTTTTAGCTTGTTCTTAATTTTTGGGAAAATCTCAGTGGGGTTGTTCTTATAAAGTTTGTTCTTATAAAAAAGTGTGAAGCCGAATTCCAGCATAACGACTGATATTGTTGGAAAATTCCTAAAAATATCGTTATACCGGTATAAAGTTGATAATCGCCCGCTATTTTACTGTACGTTAATAAATTTGTAAATGATCATGAAATGGCTTACAAGTGCAACATCCAGCGTGTTCAAAAAAAGAAACATTACCGTAAGCGTAACAAAAATTTGGTTTTAGCATTCCGGTGATCTGTGATATTGATTTTATTGCTATCAGTAACCAGAAATATTTTGCGCTCGGACAACTGAACGACATTCTTATCGTTAAACCAGGTTAATCGTTAGACCGACAATCGTTATGCCGGGTTTTTGCCTCGTACAGATGTTTTTGAAGAATTTTTAGAGACACAAAAACACGCTGAAAAATAAGCCTCGTTGTTTTCAGTGATGGTCGAAAAACTTTAGCAGACACCCTACATCGCTTCAGATAAAACTGCGCGTCGTGTCGGTTTTAACAGTGTAACGGTTGAGCCATTTTTATTGATTTGCACTTGGAAAGACATATGAAAACCCATTCCGGCCGATGTTGCTGAAAATTGATCCTTGATAGTTGTTTTAACTAGATCAGACATCTCTGTATCGATTCAGATGAAACACAGCATTATGTGTCTAAAGAGCGAAATGGAACATCAAAGTTTTCGATCTCATCCGGAAGAGACGCGCAAAGAACCTTAGGCAAAAAACCGTAGGCATGGGGGTGGGCACGCACCAACCCCCCTCCCAGGAGCCAGAAAGGTCCGCCTTATGGGATCGTGAAATATTATCAATGAGACAAAATGACATGGTGATGGTAGGGTTTACAATTTAAGTCTATGACCAGCAAGAGAGGATCTGAAATTTAAAACTTTTTCCTGAGTAACATGCCACCAGACTCCCCTAAACCCGTGTGTCATCGATGCTTATTCGGCCTATCGTTCCAACGCTGAAATTATTCGGTCGTGTTTCTTGAGGTAAGCATGAAGTCTCCATGAACAATTCTGGCTATGTGCCCGAAAACAACACCGTTGTTGCTAGAAAATGACACTTTTCGCAGTGATTGTCATAGTAACTGTCTATAGCAGGCACTTCCACACGGCGCTATGTGTTTCGAGTGACTGGTAGACTAGTTTTTTTATAAAAATAACCCCGCTTTTTCAGCTGAAAACTAAACAGCGTTTAATTTTCAGCTGACAAATATTCGAATCGAAACTTTTCAGAGACAATGCAACTAAAATTCGTTCATTTTTTTTCATCATTATCACTAGGTATAAATGATATAAAAAAGTAAGTAAATAAACTGATAATATATTTGAGTTGCCAACGGGAAGCTTATTTTGACATATAATTGTTTTATATATAGCCATGTATTTTTTAAATAAGAAGAAGAAATGTTTTGTAATACGAATGTTCAAACGGAAGCGTTGGGGATATCATAACGGAAAGAAGAACTCTCAGCAGGAAAAGCAGATATCTCTATATCATAGGAGATCAGGGGAAGTTTACCTGGGCATTTACAAAAGACTCATGAACCTTTTTCCTTCTATACAAACCTTTTCAGAAACATAGAATCTCTTAAAAACACTACAAATTGCATTTGCCTAGATTTGCATCTATACGTTTCCGAAGTTCAATTGAACCCATCTGGCGATCGCTAACAGAATCTCACAATATTTTGTGCAAAAGCACTGATAAGGAATCAACTTATAATTATACGCGCGTTTTTAAGGATACTGAAGCTAAATTATTTGCATAAAAGTAAAGAAAAAAATTAAGTTAAAAAGCTCTACATGATTAAAGCTCAGAATGATAAAAGGTGAACTGTTTCGATATCTGTTTTAAAAGCTACATTTAGCTCGTGACCAAATTAGCGCTATTCAAGTTTCTGAGTTTTTCACGACCGCAGTTTTCCAATATTTGTGCGGAAAGGCAGAACGATGAAAAACAAGCTATTGGCACGAAATTAAAGGAAAATTGAGTTTAGTGAATGGGTGGGCCAATAATTTACTTATATGAACGTTAATAAAATGATATCGTGTTTCTGATCAGGCTCATCAGATTTAGGCATTGCATGCAAATTTCACGCTATTTAATGTTTTTGAAAGAAACACTGCAAAACTAAAAATGATTGTCTGGTCAAGATAAACAAGTGTACGGTATCCTAGCACAAGTTCTTTCCTTTGAGAGAGCTTATCACAGCTATCAGTTTCGGGAAAGCTTATGATTTACAAAGATAATAACATTTAATACTAATAGGGATAACGGCTAACAAAAATAGAATCGACTCTCCTAGCTATTAACACGG
Source organism: Umimayanthus nakama (assembly GCA_027574985.1). Taxonomy (NCBI): domain Eukaryota; kingdom Metazoa; phylum Cnidaria; class Anthozoa; order Zoantharia; family Parazoanthidae; genus Umimayanthus; species Umimayanthus nakama. The sequence continues at coordinate 156 of JAOBRG010005129.1, read as the reverse complement.
CCGTAGTTGAAATAAACACCGACAACAACTGCAGTTGCTCCTAGGTTTGGCCTTACTATACGCTTAGCTGTTTTAACCAGGAGACCGATTAACGTGAGGCTTGCACAGCTGTTTTGTATCAAGCGGCTTTTTTTTTTGGGGGGGGGGGGGGGGGGG
>JAOBRG010005018.1:0-22837 GCA_027574985.1 Umimayanthus nakama | reverse complement strand
ATCTGGTTACCTGGATCGGCTAGCCCCAAGGTTATTCCAGGTAATCAGCACCTGTCCCTATCTGGTTACCTGGATCGACTAGCCCCAAGGTTATTCCAGGTAATCAGCACCCATCTCTTTCTCAATTCGTTTTTTAAAAATATCTGTTAATTAGCGCATATAGGGTGAAACTAAGTACTTGATGATGTTGTAGTCTAGTTACTTCTACCTTTGAACTAAACTGTATAAAGTAACCATATCCTTGCTTTATCTCACTTACTTCTCCGTTGGTTCTTGACCAGCATCTGAACTCGGGTGTCTTTCTCCCTTGGGTTCAGTCTGACTGACAGTTCTGTCACGCCCTCCGGGATCTGTGGCGACACTAGCCGACGCAGGGGCAGTCGTCTCCGTTTCCGGTTCCCGGGGTGCCTCTGTCTCACCTTCCGCAGCATTGGCGCCTGCAGCCTGCAGACGGATCATAACACGGTATATTTATTTAACAACAATAATGATTATAATAATAATAATAATAACAAAAATAAAAAAAATATAATAACAATTACAAAAATAATAATAATATCAATAATAGTAACACTAACAACATTAATAATAATAGTTGTTATTATATTAATTATAATAATAGTAGTAATTTACAATTATTCGTCGAAGTGGAGGAAAGGGTTGGTGGACATTTTTTACTAGACACTGATGTTAAGGGGGATAGATGTTTTAAGTTTAAATTTTTAACCAGCAACTTTAATTTTATGAATTCCATTTTAATAATACCTTTCAATTGTCTTTTCCTCTCGCCAACTAATTTTAAGTTATTTTAACTGAAACGTTTTAAGATTTTCCAACTAGTTTTTACCAGAGTCAGCACTTCACCTATTTTGAATAATCACGCCTGGTTACGACCCTCCGCATTTTCAACAAGTTAATATTGCATTCAAAAACAGTTTATTTTCATCTAAAATAGTTGATATTGATGAACATTTTTGACCTGTCAGAACGCGCGAAAAGGGTACAGCATTTTTAAAAGCAAAAACTACATAAATGCATATAAAATTACAAAGTTGTCAAATTTACCTTACAACAAGAAAGCATAGCCAGGAAATACACATCATTGTGAAATATAAATGTTAAATGTAAATTTTAGTTCTTTTTTCATTGACGCGGAGGAGTAAATATACCTTTGGAATACCAAAGTGTCTAAAGATGTTAAACGCACTGTTGTGATGACTGGCATATAACAAGTAGGATCATGTTGGGTTAATTTTTGTTTAAGCAATATTTAAGAAAATTCGAGCATCTAAAAATTGGACGCTTTTATAAATGGAAATTTAAACTCACTTCTTAAGAAAACTTAGCAAGACAGTCAGCTGGACGCAGTGCATATCCACCTAGAGACAATATCTTGCGCCGTTTTGTCAAATTCAGTCCTCTTGCAGAAGTCTGCAGTCTGTTGATTGTAAAAGCTAAAAAAGCTAATCAATTCTTATTTAATCCATTTTATCTAGTTCATTTAAGGCCAATAAGGTTCCGATGTATTCAATGTGAAACTTGAAATCTTTAGACTGAGAAACTTTATGTTACAGGATGCAGCGATTTGTTTACGAGTTGTCAGGATTCCATCGCTTGGAGTTCCAATATGCATGTTATATGGCGTTCTTGACAACTTGTTTAATCGTTAATACTCTATCATTACAATGTTTTTTAAACATTTTGGTACAAAAATACAATCGTGCGTGCATGATCACTCTCAATCTTGAGGCATGGTATTTGTTTTCACTTTTAGTAGAATGTTGTTATCCTTTATTTTGCGATGAGGCTTCAACTTGTATTTGGACTTATTATTTGTCTACGGACGATGCAGGCGTGAAGTGGTCCAATACTTATGAAAACAAAACCGGCTTCTTTTTGGTGCTATTTTTAAAAGCACAATTTTAATTATTGTCGCACTGCAGATTAAGACAGAGATAGGAAAAAATGATGGTAGTATTGTTACAAGATTAGAATGCAAAATCGAGCAATGTGGTACAATTATTCTAAAATAGTATTGTGTAGAAACACAGGGAACAGTTAAGAAACTGACTGACAGTGAATGCACAGTTGTAGTGATAAAATTGAGGAAGATGGCAGGTTTTCAGTGGGAACGAAAGTTGCTATGTTTCTAGACTAGTAAAATGCGCAAAAGTCGATATTAAAGTGACGTTCTAGGCAACACATAAAAATGAGAAAGGAGGGCTTATCGTTTTGTAAAGAAACAACGAACATTAAAGAACTTGGAACATAAATGCATTTAATACGTACAGCTGGAGGCTTGTGGAAAGGGTATCCCAACAATTCTGTGGTATGCCGACGTACAAAAGTTGAAGTTAAACATACACGCTTTTTTATAAGAACCATTGTTCTTAACCTATTAGGAAACTTCAGCTTTAATTGTTCTTAACTGAGCTGTTCTTCTTTTTAAGTACTCATAAGAACAACAACATGCAGTAAAAGTTTAAACTCCTAAAACTTTCCAAATGCAACACATACCTAACTTTGTGACCATCAAGCAGAATAAATTGCAATGGAAATTCCATCGATCTTAACAAACGACTTTTTAAAAAAACACAAGATTTTTTTAAGAAAAGTGAGCTTGAAGTCTCAGCCTGGATTGTTCTTTCCTTGTTCTTAATTTTTGGCCAAATTTTTAAATTCTTAAAAGACTCGTTGTTATTCGAAAATTGTTCTTAAAAACAGCGTGTATAATATTTTGGAGTTTTAGAATATCGTCGAACTCGGCCAAGAAATGCTAAATCGAGGTAAACGTTATTTTTGTATTAAAAATGTTTAAGAACTTAACTTGAATCTTCCATAGAGTTTACAAACAAAAACGTCTTGAAAAAAAAAACATCAGGTTCTTAACTGACTGAACGAACTAGATATTAGCGGTTGGTTGGGCGGCGCTAAACGCTTGAAGCAAAACTTCTATATATTGGTATATTGCGCATACGGCTGTTTTTCACCATTTTAGCCAAAACCATATGTTTGAACTACACTTTTCAAATTTTGAAGCCTTAACTATAGAAGCAGTCTGAAGCAAACTTGAAAAAGAGTGATCGGCAGAGCTAACATTGCAACCGGATGCAGTGATAATACTTAGTGAACTTCAAAATGGACAGCTTTTAAAACACGATCCCTTGGCTCCGGAATTTTTTCAGTTGATAAGCTGCCAATCTCGTCGAAGTTTATACACTATAAAGCCAGATGGGAAAATGCCATTTGAAACGATTTCTCTGCCGGTTGTTATAATACCGTTTCAAACTGTGTCGTTATGTTCTTGTACATGCAATTGCTTTCGATGTGTCTGTCTCGTTCTTCACTTTTTTTCCCTAAATGTGCAAATGAACAAGGGACGTTCTTCAGTTCTTGTTCTGTAAATATGTGCACAGAATGACTTTTGTAAGTGTAAAATGGATCGGGTAACAAAACTGCATCAGTTGTAAATCCTAGAAAGAGGAATATTTCCGCGTTTAGGCGGTTCTCTCTCTCGGAATAGCTTCATCTCGGCAGCTGTCAGGACCTGTCAGTGAATAGAGTGCAACCTTGCCGCACAGTGCAGCAGTATCATGCAATAAAGAAACGAACTCGTTATATTCTGGTGCGGAGTAAAGCAAGTGGATTGGATTCGTTGTTTAAACCCCACATTTATTCCAGAATGAGAGCTTCTATGTACGTAAAAATGGAGCGAGAACCGCTAGTCGTAAAGGAATGAAACTAACGGCAGTTCCGTCGGTATTATGATTATTACAATTAAACGCCTTTACATTAAACAACTGAACTGCCACGGCCAAATCAAATTTAAAAAAGTCGATTAACAGAATTTATTCATTCTACTACAGTAAGACGGTCCAGCTGTTGTCAGCCAGTCAACCTTTAGCTGAGGTTAATTGACCAATGATACGTTCTTTTTGCAAACTTATAGAAATAAAAAGATTAAAGATGAAGTTCTTCAAAGTAAAAATTCGATGCCGCTCCGAAAGTTAAAATGTTTCAGTAGCAAGAGCACAGCATACGAAAAAAATAATAAATTATCGAAACGATAACAACCTACCTTCAGTTTAGAATATCCTGCTTTTTTCAGCCTCAGACGCTTCTGTGATTCGCTTTCAATTCTAAATCTCCTCAACATTTTGGTTGATTTTAACACGTAGACCGAATTACCTTTCTCAAAGAATGCCAAGCATCACAGCAGCCTTTGTATTGATTCACGAAGAATGTTAGAAAGCTGAAGTACATGTAAGTCGACGGAAAAAATCCTCTTTCAGTCCAGGTTAGTGTACAGTATATGTGCAGGCGTTTGACAGTTTTAAAGTTTCACATTGCTACTTGATATATTTTTTCAGGCAAGCGATAAATCCTTCCTGCGACATCCTGGACCCAAGGTTGGAAGTAGGCCGTTAATGACTGAATTGGAAGTTGGCAACTGTTAGAATGCTCATTTTCACGTTATTTAAATAAGCTATACCGGCACGTGATAACAAGTTGTAGTTTGACGTGTTAATATTATATACAGCATTAAAAGTGGTGTAAAGTAGTTTCCAGTGACAGGTTGCTTACCCTAATCAGATAAGATGGCATTTTTTTCAAGACTGAAGTTCCTATTTTCTGCAGATAACAACATGTAGTATTGCGCTGGCTGGCACACAGCAAACGTACATAGATAATCACTTAAAGCTTGTATGCTCTTGTGCCAACTTTCGAAAGTATTTCTTTTCTACTAACAAACACCTACAGTTTTTAATAGTGTTACAAAAACATGTCTAAAACTAAATTTTCTAACCATTATTTTTGTTGTTGCTTCGCTCGTGTAAAAAAATTTTACAATTTCTCATACACCGCTTCGCTTGTGTCGTTTGTGCGTTGTTTTGTCTAAAACTTAAATATGGCTTTTAATAATACAAAAATATTGATAAATGGTATTACAATATTCACGACATCACATACTCATACAATGCACGACAAAAGGTATTGCAAACTACTATAACCCTTATTCAAGACATATGTAACCATTGCATTCTACTTCTTCATCTATTTCTTCTATTGATATTATTATGGTTACCGTTCACATTGAGCGGTGTTTTCAGTTTTCCTTATGTAACCCCGTCAATACGCACAGGACACCCACAAACCTATAATAGCAATGTAAAGATTGTGATATTATCTAAATGTTGGCGAAAAGTTTGTTTAAAATTTTGGTTTATAAACGAATGCGAGCATCATAACTCAAACGGTCTACTTCACTTATAGACGTCAAGGCGGCTGTCAGTTTCAATTTCAACCATTTTAGTTTGCTGGTGAGTTTCAGCACCACTTGCGCGCTTTTTCTGTGCTGGGATTTTTAATTGTACGCATTATTAATTTTCTAAAGGCATTTGAAAAAAATTCCCTATTTACAGCGTACAAGACTGATTGAGTCATAAAAAATTATTGGAGCGGAATTTCAAAATTTTCCCAGGACGCGATCGTACGGTTTACATCTTCAGCTATTATTTTAAAAGCTTGCCAATTTTGACGGCACGTTGTAAAGAATTGAGGCAGCATTGATTCTATGCGTTGTCACGAGAAATTCACTCATAAAGTACGCCGCACGTCATCCAATTTCACTTCCAGTAAAAGCCCTCGTTCATTACATCTCGCAAACAATTAGACGTATTGAAAAACATTTTTTTAACTTAAAGTTCATTTAATGTATACTTGTATTCTGCAAAAGTCTCAGTTTCGTAATTTTGATGCGTTCCCAACATGAACGGTAATCTTATAACTACGATTTTTATTAACGTTTTATTAAAACTATTATTATTATTTCTATTAATATTTATCCATTTATTATTATTATAATGAAAACTGAAAGAACCCTAAATGAATAGTTTTGGAAACACTGTCATTAACTGTCTCACTCTGTCAAAAAGAGTGCTCCAGCTGTTTCACGCTGGAACAACATTGGAACAACATTGACCAATCATAAAACCGGAAATGGGAGTTCAAGATGGCGGAAAAATTGCCGTTTGTTATGTTAAAAGATTGAAGGTTCTTTTCATTCCTTCAATTCCTTTTTGCCTGGACGCGCAACTCCTTCCTCATTTCACGAACGCGTTCAAAAACCCCGCCTTTTGGACTTTCGGCGAAGGAAGGGACTGCTTTGCAGTCTCTGATAAAGAGTGTGGATTGATTGTATTTCTCCGTTTTCCTAACACAAGCAACTTGACCTATCGCACATCCGATTACCATAAAATCCTTCACGGACTCCAATCTATGGAAAAAACTTTTTGCGTAGAACAACCGACCACCTTGTTTGTATCTAGTATCACAAAATACTCATATACAATAAAGAAAATGGAATCCGGAAACTATATCAGTTGCAGGTTGTTAAGTATTGGGCACCTGTAATAATTGCGGGGACTCCTCGAGACCGGTGGCCCTTTTTACCCCAACTCAAACTGCATAGTGGCAGAAATTGCTTTTATTTTCGAGAACGTATCAAAAAAACTCTGATGTAGACTAGACAATGATTTAAAACACCTTTTATGCTTTCTGAAAAACATAGTCACTGGATTTGGAAGACAGAATTTATTTTTCTATATTTTTTATCCAATCGAAATATTGGACGAATTTACACTAGAGGCAAATAACTCCGGTTGTGCGAAAGTGGACTACTTTTACCCAGCGGATAGATCCGTATCCTATGGATAAATCCTTCGCGTTCTCAATTTTGGTTGGCCAGCTAGCAAATTTTATCCACTGGATAGCGATTTATACGCTGGCTAAAGTTATCCGCTTTTCCTGGCTACAACCGAACTTGAAGAGTACATCGTCTTAGTGTAAGTTCGAAACACGATTATTCGTCTGTTATTAATACATCTTTTAGACATGCTTGACAAACGAATTAAACAAAGACGATAGCCAAAGATTTGTCTTAATGCCGGGTTTATATCCAGACGAACTACCAATCTCGGAAGGATAACTCGTCTCAGACAGATAACTCGGCTCTAGTATAATTTGAGCCATTTTTCTAGTTGATGCATTCAATGTTTGAAGACTCGAGAAGTATGAATACAATAATTTCTTTAATGATTGTCTCCCATTGGCTACTCAAGCGCGGACTATTCGACTTCGGTATATAGCGTTACTTCCAGTGAATTGCGCGCTACGGTTGGCTACACAAACTCGGGTTATTCTGTGCCATTATGGATTCTGGCCATTCGGCGCATGACAAGAAAACTAGTGTCTATTTCGGATTCTGAATTTATTGCAATGAACGGACAACCATGTGTGCTAAATCCTATTATTTTCCTTCATGTATGGCAAATATCAAACATTTTTCTATAAAACAGGTCAAAGTCCTAAATGTCTTAACACTTTCAGTTGATACTCGCAATTGTTCATCGATCCAAAGCTTCGAAATTACTTCATCTTCCGCACTTAAGTTAAATTAAGCTACAATTTCCCTTCACTCTTTTGCAAACTTAGGAGCGTTGATAAAACTATTTATTGATCATTCACAGAATACCACTATTCCTCTGTAATTTCAAGTCTAAAAAATGACACAAGGTAGCCAAAATACTACAAGAGGATATAAGTTTAGCCTTACTCGTACCACGAAGCTGTTTTAAAATAGACTGAAACATCCACAGCGTATAATTTGTGGTTCTAATGGCCTAACAGAACCTCTGTGCCACTGAGACTTCCACGTGAATTAATCTCGCGTGACGCAAGCGATGGATAACCGTGACATGAAAGTAGTCTGACCTGAGCCAATGACCAAACAGATAAAACCTTTTGCTGCAAGTTATTGCCAATATTCCAACTGTTTCTTTGTCAGCCGCTGCTCCCAGCAAAAACAAAGTTTGAATGAACAGTTTCACATAGCTAAACAGTAGCACTGTTGTTTAGAGAGTTCGCACTGCGTCTTCTGTCACGTCTACGAGCTTTAAAGGAGTCGGAAAATTTAACAACCCCGGAATAAGTCAGCCTGTTTCTTCATATTATTTTACAATCTATATATCGACTTTGCGACAACTTTCTGGAAATTTCCAAATCTTCATGGACGAGGCGCCCGCGCAAACTGACATTATCTTTCTGGAATGGTCTATATAGAATTAGCTTATCTGGACATCAACAATCGCGACACGAAAAAAGTAGGAACGTAGCCAAAACGTCAGCTCATTGCCTACGGCAAGATTTAAACAGGCTTTGTTTGTTTGGTTTGGCTCCCTCAAGTATGTAAGTACCTGTTATGCATTTGTATTATATGTGATGAAACAAATAAACTGAGAAGGAGTAAAGAGAAGTTGTAGCTCAGTTGGTTAGTGCGCGGCCTTCTGAACTGGAAATTCCCGGTTCTATCCTCGGTGACTCCAACGCGTGCTTCGACTTTCTTCTGATCTTTGTAGCTTGAGCTTTAAATACCCGTAACACGGAGCACTGACAAGAGGAAGGGGGGTAAAGTGCACACCGAGGGCCACAAGTTTATCAGTTACTAACTGTCACGTTTTACCCTCGTTAAATAAGGTTGCTTTACCTTTTTTTTACTGAACTGAAATATACAACTGGAAGTAGAAAGAAAATCACAAAATTTGTTTGCCGTTTTTAATAGTAGTCCTTTTGTGGTGTCAGCTCCACTGTCACTTCTTACAAAACAAAAGAAAGCTGTTGAGCTTAGAAAGTGGTTGTTAATATTTTTGTGCGCGACAATGTGCACCTAAAATTCAAGAGTTTTTCTTCCTTCTCTTCATATTGCAAAACAGTATCAGTTTTACAGCCTTTGATGACTGGTTTGGGAATTTATAAAGCACTTGTTTGCCTTAGTGAAGATAACAAACGATTGATATTCACGTTATGTCATTCGAGGCTATGTGTGCTCAAGACCATCAACAGTCACCTCCATTTGTGAAACATTTGAAACAGTTTCGCCTGTTAAGTTGAGAAACGAAGTGAAGTGTACCTGATGTCGCTAACTCCGACGAAGCCGACTGGCCGTTTCAGGGCTGGACGTTTAAGTCTTCTGGATATTTTCAGAAGCCCGAAAAAAAGTATTCCTTCAGTCTCGAATCTTTTCGTGATCTGAATAACAATTTCTCTTCCGTGTTTGTTCAGTTGCTTACTATTTTGGTAATGACATATAATGTTTTTGCTACACTCAACAGAAAGTTCTTTACAACTTTATAATATTTTTACTAGCCATCGTTATCTAAGTATCAAGTTTATCAAAATTTCGTTAATACAACTTGTATAAAGTATTATTTTGTTGCTGTATATTTTAAGTAATAAACAAAATGTAAAAATGAAGCATAAACATCATATAATTTTTGTTTTTATAACGTTCATGATTTAAAATGCCCCAAAATATTTTTACTTTCACTGAGTTCAGCTAAGATTAACCACATTTGTTCCACTATCCTATATACATGTTAGTCAAACACATACAAGAACTGGTTCAAATTTGTAAGAGTGATTGCTAATGTGTGAAACAAAAATGAAACCAAGACAACTGCTGGTGCCTATATATTGAGGATGTGTTGAAATGGCTAAAAACGGTAATAAAACCCGAAAATGTCTTAAATTCGACTTTGGGTTCTAGCAGAGTAACTGAAACTAACCTGAGCGCTTTTAGACAGTTTCATGATTTTACTCATGTTATGCTTTTTAGATTTGGTATTCGGTAAAATTTGAATACTAAACATTTTAAGATTTGGCAATATGACTTTGTATTTGTCTTTCGCATATCTAGTCAACATCACATTAGGCATACTAAGTAAACCCGTCAACGATTCCGTTATGGCTTTACGAATATTTAGACAAGCAAACCGTTTTGGTCGTATTAGTACGATTTATAGAAAAAACGAATATTACTCATACCTTAGCTCGGTAGTATCATGGGGTGTTTTTTTTTAAAAATATATGTTTGTTTAAGAATTTCATACCGCCGTCTCTTGTGGTTGTGTCTCCACATCAGGAATAACGGGCGGGGCTTCTTCATCCGCCATTGTAGTATAGACGCCTTTTACAAGGCAATATCGCCTTCAAGACTTTCACCTTACACCAACTCTCACGAGTGGCCGAGTCTTACACAATCTATTCACGTGGTCCTGCGATATCACTCAGACTGAAAGCAGTTATCCGTCTTTCGTCTTGAATGCAATTAGCTGTCTCGTTGCATATATGCATAGAATCTGCATTCTCAGTCTCTCCATATATTTTCTACCTTCTCTTAGCGTGTAAAACGATCTACGTTCCGCCTTCACGTTGCATGTCAAAAAAGCCGATGCCTGATTTTTGAAGCAGCAGTTCTTGAAGTTGAGCGTATGTACGACACTGTACGAAACTCGTAAGTGAGCACCGAAACCTGCTTGTTATTCGTTAAAAGCGGAATTTCTTTCAATTGCGTGTTTTGTCCAGCCAACGCCTGTTAGATGTTCCACTTACAATGAGAAGACGGCATCTTTATGCATGCCGCTTATTGCTATGTTACAGTCGACCACATGTATTGCTTCAGCAGATCGACAAAATCTTTCTAGAATGGGCTTTTACTCGCCCTTATTCAAAATATGGTATATGCATATTAGATATACATGTATGAGTACAGTCTGGACTAGTCTTGCCACTACAGTACGAGCGTCATTGTTCTTGGTTTTTTTAGGAAATTTTAACCTCAATTGTTTTTGAGCTGTTCTAATTTTTAAAAGGACTTATAGAACAAAAACAGTAATTAATAACTCCCAATTTAAATATTCCAAATATATCTAACTTGTGATCATCAAGCCGAATAAGCTGCGATGGAAAGTTCGATCAATCTCAACATTTGTAGTATTTCAAAGTTTGCCGGAGGAAAATAGTAGAATTTTATTCAGAAAAGTAAACTTTGCATCTATGATTTCAAATCCCAGCCTGGAGTGTTCTTACGTTGTTCTTTTTTGGTCAAATTGAGCCTCGTTGTTCCTATAAATTTGTTCTTATAAAAATGCGTGTATCCTACCTTTGGTCCATGTTTTCGCGATTCGCTTTCATCATCCATTTCGTAACAAAACTTCAAACATCTATGGACAGTTGGCAAAAAATTTTTTTTTATGATGATCAATTCGTTCTTGTTAAGTCAAAGTCGTTTTTGTGTAACTTACTGTACAAATTCTTGTGACGTTACGCTATCGAAATTGTATACTGCTTTCCCAAATCAAAACACGGGCATAATATGTCATTGATAACAAACTTGGCAGAGTTTTATCAATATAGTTTTTATTTTATCGAAAGACAACAATAGAAGTCAAATGTTACAACTGTAATAATTGGCTTGGTCATATCACTTACTCATCTGCCAGCCTCAATACCAATGGAAAGAGAAGGGCCTGGGGGGGAACGATCCCCTAAAATCCCTATTGTCACAAACTGATGTTGAATTACAAGACATCTGTATCAAAAAATGATTGTACAAACCTTTATATATTTTACAAGATTCAAATTAACTTGGCGTGACACTAGGAAATAATATTGGTTACATGATCACAACTCATAATCTGTGTTTAACTCATTTGCTTGCGGTTTGTAACAGATTTGTTTGGACTCCTCTATCGTCTATGTATAAATCGCTGGAACATTGTACTAAAATATTAATTTCGACTTTCTCGCAGAATATTTCATTGATATTCAAAACCTTAACCACAGTCATTCGAAACTTATTGCAAAATGAGCACAATTCGAACCTTCCAGACTCTGCACAAAATAATGAGGAGATTTTGATTACGTTTCGATGGTGATTCCTCGGGATAGAAAGAATTTAGTAAACAATGGCGGGTTTCCCAAGTGGTTGCTATTGGTAACAATCCTATTTTATATTAAATTTGACAATCATGTCTCCCTATTATGTATTATGCTGAAATATTTTTTCTACTGAAATAAATACTTATTTCCATAAAAGTGATCAGCAAAGAAAAAATATCCGTACTGTAAAACAAAAAAAAATACTTTAGTTTGTCTTATTTAAAGCATTCCGTCTTCTTAAACGCTGCTGTAAATTCGAACAGTTTTAGCTTTTCGGGCGCTTGCTTGAGTCTGGACTTGAGAACCATTTAAAGTTCCGAGTTTCTTGGCTAAAGACCGCTATGTAGCCTGCGTAGCAGAAACTCTTCCGACTTCTTTATTTGCTCAGAATCGAGCATCGCTCAGAATCGAGCAAAAAAAAATTCTTTACGCGAAGCGGAAGAAGGACTGGGCGCGAGCGAGCAAAGCTCGCGCGAACGAGCGCGGCATCTACTCGTCCCATTCCTCCATTACTTGCCGCTGAACCCAATCACTATGGGCTCATTTTCATCGGGATAGCATCGACTTGATGCTAAGTATCCATAAATTTCAATCTCCACCTCCCTCTCTCCCTCTACCCCTCCACCTCATCTTCTTGAGCCGAGTAGCCACATGAGGCCAGCTTATCGTGGGAGAGAAATTCCAGCGTGGGTACTGGGAAATAATTGCAACATCTGTTTTATGTTTTTGGTTCAGATCTCGTGGTAATTTATGTAGATTCAACACCAAATTGAGACTATGCCTGTAAAAACGAGTCAACAGTCTTTGCAATCAGCGGCAACTGAGAATAAGAAACTGCTCCAATGAAATTTTCCGAAGAGCATTCCCGCCCTTTATGAATGGGAACTTTCTCCCCCAGTTAAATGACCACTGATTTTCGTACCTCGTCTAACAGGAAGTACTTACGCTGATGTCCATTTGAGAAGCGTTCCTGGACCCCATAGAGGGGCTCCCAGACCCGGATGCCCGGGTTGACTTTGGGGTACTGGGTTGTGACCGCGACTGATCCATTGTTGTTGCTGTGGCGTGCTGAGTGTCAGGGCGTCGAAACTACAAAGTAGCAACATATCACGTAGTTAGAAGTTGGTAAAGGCCCTGTAACACTACGTATTTTTCTCTGCAACTTGTCTTGCAACGCCGTTGCAGGAGATTTGCACAGCAAATAAACATGAGCTTAATATATCGCTTTTTTTGTTGTTGGAAGCGTTGCACGGAATAGAACTCAGCTTTACTTTTCGCAACGGATTGCAGCAACTTGCAACACCATTGCACGGTGTATCGCCCCTCCAGCAACTTTTCTCGCAATTTTATAGCAGCTTCAACAAGGGCGCATGCGCTCAATTATCCTCTCCCCCCCCCCCCCCCCCCATGGCTCAGCCTAACCTGCAAGTTATCGAGATCGCGTTGTGGTGTAACACCCAACCTCGGCAAATTGCAACGCTTCGTTGACAACCCTTGCTGGTTATATTCATTCGAACGACGACGGCAACGCTTCGTTTTCAAGCATTGCGTAAAATATTACGGCTTATAAGTCTAAGCTGTTTAAAGATTTCCACATCTCCTCCATGTCTTTCTTAGTTTTAATCTTAACTTGATAAAACTTTGAACAACTGGTAATTTCGGCATGGTCTCTCTTTGGTTGTATATTTTTGACAAGAAAACGTAGTGATAAGCTGGAGTATCTAAAAAGTGAGCCACTGTTCAGACGCTACTCCGGGTTTTTCGACAGGCAAACTGTAGGATGGTCTGTTTTAAGGCAGCGCATGATCGTGTGATATTACATTTTTTTTTATCTTATTTACCGAGAAAATGTGCAACGATTTCAGCAACGCAAGTTTATGAAATACCACAAACATCCAATACAGCGGATTTTCAGTAAATTTGTTTTATTTGTGCCTTACTAATTCATTTTTAACAACTCAATTATTTTCCGTTTTCATTGAGAATTTGTATTATCCGAAGCAGGACTTAAAAATAGGCTAAAGAAATACTGTATTGGCATTAAAAATTACTTAATAACTGGGCGTCGGCCTTTTATTTAGCTCTCGAAACTAAAACCTCATCGGACAACAAGACAATATAAAAAACCCAAATCTGACTATCCGGATTATCCGAATATAGGATTTTGTTAAAAGTGTCAGTTTATGCACCTAACATTGTAAATCCCGGGGGGGAAAGAAGCGGGGGGGGAGGTTAGGGGAAGAGAGACGGGGATTTAATCAATTTCAACCCCTTTGAGTTGAGCATTTGGAAAATTTGTTCTTTCCGGGAAGAAGTTAGTTTGAAAGTTTTTGCCATGTTTCTATATAAGCAAACACCCTTTTGAGTGTGTTAAACTTCTCGAATTTGACAGAGGGAGACAATGCAAGTTAACAATCTAGATCCTCTCACAACCCACAATCCCCTCCCCCTTCGCTCCTCCAAAAACAAAAATTTGTGAGATTTGCAGTAAGATGTCTCTATTTTGTCAAAAGCTAATAACCAAAGCAGGTTTAAAAACTTAACCCGCCCATCGTCTCACTTTAAAGTTTTGCATTAGCTTGTCTTTATTTTGTTGTTGCGAGGGTGTGAGAGTTTTAATCAAAACAACCCAAGCAGGTCTTAATGTTAACGCGCACACTTCCTCGCCGAGAGTTTCAGATCGGAATTCTGAAAAACACTCCTCCCACCCCTCCTGAGAGGGAACAAGAAAAAATAACAACTGATATATAACTTAACCTTATGGGGTCACTCCACCAAGATGGCTACTCACTTACCAACTTTACAAAGGGTCTTTCATAAAAAAGACCTTTCAATCTCCGAATTAATTTGGCTTACTGAGTGTGCGCGTTAGCGCGACATAAGTTATTTCTGGTAGCAAAACAGTGTGAAAACAATAACCATCTTATGAGTCCGCCGTCAGATTGGGTTATCACAGAAATTTCAGGGACCGCGGAGCAACTTTGAGATTTAGAATGAGAGGGGGGAAACGTTAGTTACACGATACTACGGGGGCACATAACACTTTTTCATACCAACTCTTTATAATTTTAGAAATATTTGGGGGCCACGTGATCCTAGCCGCCCCCACGCCTGCTCCGCAGTCCCTGAACTTCAAACCGTTGTGGACAACTTGTCCCTCCCTCGATCAGCTTCGGTAGGGATGGTTATGAACGTTTCTGATAGCGATTTTCAATGAAAACGTGGAGATTGAACAGATGAGCACTATGAGTTTATAGAAATAATTCAAAATTGCACATTTGCAGAATTTTTTCATCTCAGTTCTCAAACGCAAATTGGAAGCAGATGCTTGTAGTTTCTTGGGTATCTCAATCCATAATTCACTTTCACACTACTGATAATGAACTGAAATACATGTGATCTGACTTCCAAGAGCGTAAAACCAATTGAGAATATTCCAGATTGTGCAGCCCTGGTGAAATTTGCCTCATCTGGACTTGTTGGAGCTATTTCGTTCCCAGGACCACACAGGCAGAGCAAGCGGTTTTAAAAAGGTTTTAGTATTATCGTGTGGTGTGATGTATACTATACTAATACGATGGCGGTGCAAAGTTTTTCGCTTATCTGATGAATTTCAACGCTGTTACCCATTTTGCTTATGCTATTGATGTAAATAACTTGAAGAACACCAGCCCTGAAGGCAGACTATTACATCAAGTACTTCTAGTCCGGTTATCTATCTAGTGAAAAAATCCAGCTTTAGTTCTACCCAAAAATCTAATTTGTCAATTTTTCCAGAGGTCGAACGTACAAAACTGTTTGCTATGCAATTTAATTTTGGTTTCATTGTGTTGACCTTTGCCAGCGTCTAGGTAAAAGTTTACTATACAAGGATTTCTCACTGTATTATTATTGTTGATTAATCCGCGCATATAATTCTATTTCTACTATTTGCCTACGCTGGTACGTCATTTAAAGACGTATGATATGTCAGTGTATTGAGTCAGTTTAGAAACTTGAAATAATTATGCCATTATATGGATTAGTTGAACTGATAGCACGGTTTGGGCAGTAAAAATAATTGCTACAATTTGCTTAGCTTAAGGTTACCGTTCACCTTGAGTGATGTTTTCAGTTTTTCGTATGTAACTTCATTAATACGCATCGGTTACTTACAAACGTATACATCAATGGAAAGCTTATAAAATTATCTAGATGGTGAATCTATTTTTAAAAAATGTTTGTTTGTAAACGAATGCAAGCTTCATAATTTAAACTAGCTCTTTCACTTCTAGATGTCAATGCGGCTGTCAGCTTCAATTTACGCCATTTGTATTTTGTTTATAAGTTTTAGTACCATTTGCTCTTTAATTCCGTCCTGGCGATTTTTGATTGAAATCGTCTTAAATTTTCTGCAGGCGTTTGAAGAAAATTCCCGATTTGTAGCATACAAAACTGCACTGTTTGAGTCATAAAAATTATTGGAGCGGAATTTCAAAATTCGCCAGGACGGTTTTCATCTTCAGCTATTATTTTATAAGCTTGCCAAATTTGATGGCATGAAGTTAAAAATTGAGGGAGCATTGAACCTTTGCATTGTCGCAGTTTTAGCTAAAACATGTTTCAAGAAATTCACTCCTAAAGTACGCCGCACGTCATACAATTTCATTTCTGGTAAAACTCTCGTTCGTCATATCTCGCAAACTATTAGAGGTATTGAAAAACAACTTTTGTTACTAAAATTTCATTTAGTGTGTATTTATGTTATGCAAAAATCTTAATTTCGATGTTTTGATCCGTTCCAACATGAACGGTAACCTTAAATCCCCCTAAAGTCAAGAAATCGCAAATATCTTGATCCTACTTTCTCTTGTGAAAAAGGACTTGTAAATAAACGACAATTAGCTAATGTAGGCAGAAGTCTGTTCGAACCCCCCTTCACTTAACCCCGGGTCCGCTGCTGAGCTTGATCTGCTGATCAATATATTGTTTGGTTTTCCTGAATAAGTCCCTGGAATAGACATGCATAATATTTATAGTAGTTCAAATGCCGGTAAACTTAAAATGCTGTTTAGCTGAATATACCCAGTGCTAACTTCTAAGCGGTTTACCCTAGAAAGGAAACGTGCCCACACGGAGAAAGAGAAAAAGTCTCCGATTGCAGGCAGTGGGATCTATTTAGCGACCTCCGGAACAGATCACTGTTGCTCTACTGACTGAGCTACAGGGCCAGATAGGAGCTAGTCCGTCATTTTTGTGCCGAATAGCCAAAACTTACTGGTTACTGGAGACCTAAATTTCGGGTTCTTGTGTTTACCAAGAAACCGTAAATAGGTATTGTCAACAAAATTTGATAGGGTATGTTTTTGCCTCGCGCTGCGAAAGAGTACTAATACCTTGCCCCTGAACGCTAACGCAGTTGGGGCTACCTATGCCAAAGCTTCTGTGGTAATCAAGTAAGTTAATGTAATAGTTATTAACAAAGTCATATATGGCATTACGTGACGTCAAAACTCCGCAATGTTGGATTGTTGGGTTGTTTTTTTTTGGGGGGGGGAGGGGGGGGCTCTTGGATTTTTTATACAGACGTCACAAAAACTCCGTTTGGCTAAAATTTTTGGAAAAACTACTGAAATGAGCTTTAATTAGTGAAACCTACAATTTATCGTAAAATAAAACTAAAAAGGGGAAGATATAAATTACAAAATAATTAGAAAATTGTTGCTGACATGACTCTGCACAAGTCCCGATCAAGTATCACCAAAAACATGTACAAATCAAGGCCGAAGCTGTACTCTATATTTAGGCGGGGCATTTATTCTCCCTGCCTGATCCTAGCTACGTTCCCGCAAAAATTACAGCGTTGTACTAAACAGAGATCCGGTCCAAAACTCAGGGGGAAGGGGGGGGGGATTTGCACTCCCTATCTTACGCTAGCTACGGCACTGCAAATTGCGACAAATATTACTACGATCTGCAACAGTACACTAATCGAACATTGGTTACTGTGAGATCTCGTTAATGAGCACAGTCGATGCCATTTGTAACATATCTGTGCACGGCACTGTACTGTATGGGACTGGAATGCTGGCGATCAGGAGTGCAAAAAAAATAATAAAAAGTTTGGGTTTTTTATTAGTTTTACCAAGCTTCTTTTTTCTTTTTTCTTTTTTCTTTTTTCTATTACTTTTTTTTTGTTCTACAGTTAACTTTGGTTTGAGCCAAGGTGGGGGTCATGGTTAGTGTTAGGTCTATTTTTGCGATCATAATTTGTCATAATTGGAAAATATATCAACAATAGACTGTTGTTCAAATTAACATCGACTGTTACAAATGGTATTGGCCGCTTACGAAAGGAAAAATTGCACCAGCACGCGTTTCAGAAAAAAAAACATTGTTGAGTTGCAGTAAAAGAGAACCAATTTAGAAAACACTTCGAGCGATAGCACAGTAGATGCAACGTCCAAGTTCTTCATGTACCTCGGTTTAATACTTAGTTGTTTTAATGTACTGAGATAGCCTTTGCTTCTGTGAATTTTAATTTTTAATTATGTAATTAATACTACTTTCTTTCGTATCACTAAAGTTAGACGTTTTTCTGCCTCAGTTTGATAATGAAGGTTTAGTTTGCGCAGCATACTTTAAATATACCCAACTTATAGCATAAAGTTTTTAAGGTAGCGAGGTGCTAAGTTATCATAACCCAGTCTGTTTCGTATACTCCTTCTCAAATCAAACTCAACTTGTAAACATTATTAAAAGTAGTAAAAGCTCAAGCATTGACAACGGATCATGTTTTCAAGCCTTGTCGAGAATTTAATATCAATAATCGGCTAATTGTAATCCCTTCAAACTTCGTAAAAAGTTTTAAGGCAGAGATATAAATAATTTTGTAACTTGATGAAACTTTTTTCACTTCCAAAGATTACCATTTTCCTTATCAAGATAAAATTGAGCTGAAAACATTAAAACCTTTGTCCCTGTACGAAGCACTTTGGTAGAAAAATAATTAAAACTAAACTCTAATATTAGACCATGATGGCTTTCAAACTATACATATATGAAAGTAGTTAAATGCAACGTCAGACCGGCACGGTTGTGCAAACAAAAGGTCTAAGTACAGAAATTAAAGAACAAAAACAAAACGCTTTGAGAGTCACAACTTCAAGCAGTCAGTTACATATTGAGTATTTAACGTTTCAAAACTTTAGTCAACCAAATTTGGCTGTGTTGAAACGCAATCAGATTTTTTACTGACTAACTTCAATGGTCACTTTGATAAACCATCGCACACGTTCCTACCTGCCGTCAGAATAAAAACGATCTTACTTTTGTCTTGTTCTCAAGACGTCTTGTCTTAGTTTATCATTACGCCTTACATGACCTCAATAAAATCAAGTTGGAAATTTAAATTGTAGGAAAAAAGTCCTATAATTGCCTCTTCATACTTCAAAGTAAAGTTTCCAGTTTTAAATACATGTAGTGTTGTGAAATTGCCTGCGATTTTTGAGTTTTGAGAATATAAAACACTTGACATTTCTACATCTATGACACCCAGTTTGAGTTATCACAGGGCACGGGTCAAAAAACGAACTATACCAGTCAAACAGTACCTTGTTTAGGAGACTGTCAAAGAGATCCATAAATCACTTCATTCCTTCTTAGATTTCCAGAAATGGATTATACTGAAACCCATTCTTTTCCTTTCATCCATTTTGTTAAACTGTAATAACTTCCTACTCAAGTTCTGATGTCATTCTTGTCCAGTGCTCATTTCCTATTCTCGATATTTAATTTTTATGCCGAAACATTGAACTATTAGTTGATATTTGCATTCTTATCGAAAATTCCCCGCGACCCAAATCTTGTTGCTTAGTGACCTATGTTTGAACAAAGCCTTTTTCTGTTTAGCGCGACATGCTACCTGTTACTCTGAAGAGCTTATGAATAAAACAGTATCCTTCAACTTGTTTTGTAATGAGTTTCATTGTAACAGAAGTGAAATACCAGTTCAAAATTTGTGTGTGAAAAAGATGTTTAAAGAAAAGTTTAGCAAAGTGTCCACCAAAATTCAACATTGAAAACAGAAGACAATTTTGATGTTTTAAATACGAGTTTAACGAAAAAATACTCAAACGCAACCACGCTTCCCTTTCTATCAGATAGGTGACAAAACCGTTTAGCAAACAATTTACATTCTAATGTGGTCTTAGAATTCTAGTGGTATGCATAATTCAACTATTAAAGTAAAATTGTGTAAGTGCATAAATACTGCTATGTTAAAGTTGTTTGCAGCGTATCATTAAATTGTGAAGAAACCAAAAGTTTTAAAATGACCAGCGTCGCGATGTTAAACACTGGGTAAGCACTAAACCCAGCAGTTTAAACTTTTATCCAACGATTGACCCTTAACAAAGGTTGATTTTAGCTGCCATTTCGGGTTTCCTTGAAGCTTACTTTCAGAAATATTTTAGAAAAACCGGGCTTGTTTCTAGACACAACATTTAGTTTAACGTTTTTGCTTAACCCTGGTAAAAGTTAACCTATGTTCGAACAACCGGTCCCTGAGAAGACGAAATCTTCCATTGATAAATTAAAATATGATAACCTTCCAAGGATCAAGTATTACTTCAGTAAATTTTATGAGAAAAGATCAAAACATTTAACGCAATAAAACAAACAAAATTGAAAGCAAAGATACTTACTTCTTAAAATTCAGCTTAGAATCTTGTCTAGCCGTTCACATTATTTCATTTTGTAAACTTGCTATTTCAAACACTAACACAAGGATCCTTTAATCATTGTAAGTCGCCAAAACGACCACACCACAGTCTCGTTTTGAAAACAAAATGGTAATATATTTACTGCAAGGTATTTTATGTATTTTGCAAGGTGAGAGAGTGACAACTGATTTAAAACGAGATTTAATTATGTTTTCCTCCTTTGTATACGGCAGTGCGGCATGCGGCTCTAAACAAAATGCCTGCTTGCCACAAACACAGGGTTATAATAGCAAAACAAAGACGGAGGCGAAAAAAGCCGTCGAAACGATGCGGTTGTCATCAGAGGTGTATTGGTTATTCAAGAATTTTTCATGGAATTTGAAAATACAACTGCTAGCAAGAAACATTTGTCAAAAATAGGTTTCAGTTTTTTTTACCTTTGTAGTTGAAGTGCCAGTTTAGTCCAACTGAACTTACCTTATTCTTACAATTTTTCGCGTGAACTTAACTTCACCATCGCGAGCTTTCATTTGCTGTAATCCGCGAAACATATTCGGGATTGCAGGATAATGCTGTATCAAATACGTAATTAATTTTCCAACTTTATCATTTGGTTTCGGAGTTTTTTACAAGTTACCAGGAGAGAAATTTTTTTTTGTTCATTTTGTTTTTGCTCTGCTGAGCGAAAAAAGGGTTTTTAAAAAACGCTCAGAAAAAAGCTAAAAAATATTATATAAGAAGAGCAGGTATCTGAGTATAACACAGCATTAAATTTCTTTTTTGCTATAATTACTGCATTGGCAAATTTATACTAGAGTTGGATTATCCTTCTAGACGAATTCCATCTGATGAGTAGAAACTTGAGAGACGAGTTATCCGTCTGAGATGGGTTGTTTTTATGTTAAAGCGTCTTACAGGCATGCATGTGGTGACCGGCAAATCAAACAAAGAAGAATTTTAGATGAACATCTCATTTTAAAGGGACAATTCGTCTCTAGCATAAATTCAGCCAATTATAAGTGTCGTACTAAATTGCTTGAGCTTCTGAATTCGCGTGTATGAATTTTCAAACCCTCGAACGTTCAGGTGGGAGGGGGAAGGGGGTCAACTGATTGATCCCTCCATAGGTTTTTCCGACCTAAAATTGAGGCTGTGAAGACTGAAATCGAATTGAAACTTTCAGTCCTGTAGCCAGACAATGAAGCAATCTTTTGACGTAATTTAGATGACATCTTCACGTATAACTTATGCAGATCTAATTGTGCCAACTTAAACTTAATTGGCAAAATTTGTTTTATTTTTATCGCACTCTTTTCTTAATCAAATTCGTTTTTGAGGCAGTAAACACCTATTTTCTACTTACTTAAAAATATGCTGTGTTTTTACTGACTTTTTTCTTTCTGAAAATGTAAGATGGACGACATGTTGTAAAAACGGAATTGCCCTATTATACAAAATATACTTGTAATCACTTTGATTAAACACCAAGCACTGAATATTGAAATTCTTGTAATCAGTTGATTGGCTCTCTACTCACGGTATAAACCATATATTCTGCAATTTGTCCAAATATGGAAACTTACAATTTTATCATGGAAAATTTTCCCTTAAAATGGCCGAAAACTCGACTCGGTAGAAAATAGAATTCAAGATATTTTTATCCAGTGTTTGGTATTTAATAAAACAATTATTCCACTCACGCTTGTTGAATATGAGCTTATGATAGCCGACTCGGTACTTCGCACCTCGTCCGCTATCTAAAAGCTCACATCTAACGCGCGTTCGTGGAATAATTGTTAAATATTTATTTAGGCGCACGAGCACGTTAACTGCGGGTCATGGATCCGTCGCAGACTCCTCTTTCTTAAATGGACGGATATGCTGAGTGATGGTAAATGAGCTTAATAATGGTTAATGAGGCAAAGGCAAAAGCTTGAATGAGGGCATTGAGACGCATCGCTCCGCAACTCGCTCGGGGCCGTCGGCCCCTCGATCTCGCGGCTTCGCCGCGCGTTTAATCCGCTCTTTCAAATATTTGAGTTGCCTGCGGAGGAGGCTAGATCCGCCGAAATCGGCAACGAACCGACTATTTTTCTGGTAAAACTTTAGCCAGGTGGTTGTTTTTAGCTTTTTCTTAATTTTTGGGCAAATCTCAGCTTGAGTGTGTTTATAAAGTTTTTCTTACAAGAAAGCGTTTAACTAATATGTTACAAATAGCAATTAAAAACTAAAAGTATGTTACAAAAGTTTGAAATCGTAGGCATTAAAATACTTATTAAAAACACCTAAACCATTTCTTCTAATTGTAAAGAATGCAACTTGAAATCTGAAGGTATAAAGTTAAAAAGGTTTAAAAG
>JAOBRG010004907.1:0-24155 GCA_027574985.1 Umimayanthus nakama | reverse complement strand
TTAATCGGTTTGCAATAGCTTTTGATGCTATTTTATAATCACAGTTCAGCAAGGTTATTGGCCGCCAGTTTTTTAAAAATAATAGGATCCTGGAAACATTTAGCAGTTTATCATAAAGATCTTTATTGTCTTCCTGGCCCAACATGTCATAAATACATCCCCCTAGTTAACATACTCAGTTTAGTCACCAACTTCCCTCTTCGTGTGTCACCTCATGAAGTGACTACTCTAGTGAAGAGGGGTGAGATTTGTGGGTGTAAATAGGGCAGGGGATGTGAGCAGCTGTGACTTATTTTCCTTTTAAACCCCTTGTTTAACTTTTAGTATTAACTCCTCATTACCAAAGACTGATTGAAGAGAAGGAATAATTGTTAACAACTTTAGCATTGCTTTATTTCATTTGAATAATTTATGCTGATGTTTGGAAGATGGTTTTTCGCCTTGGCCTATAGTCACTGCTACTCCTCTATCCTAGTTCTGCTTCCAGTCCCTTCTCTCAATTTCTCAAGTTTGCCTGCCCCAACTCCAACCCCTCTCTCTTCACTGACCTTTTTTCTTCTCTCGGCCAAGTACTGTTTTTCCTTTAAGCTTTCAATGGTGATCGATCTAGAAATCTGTGTTTTGTTACACAGCCTTTTTGGTAAAGACTTTCTACAGCTACGAGGGGGTCCAGCTGGTATTTCAAATGCCACTGCAGCATGCTGCACATTTCTATCATTCCCACAAGCTGCCAAATGAGTGGATGAAGACACATTCTCTTTTTCTTCTGAACTAGAAGAATCTGAGCTCTCAGAGTGGTTTCTCTTGGCACTACCATCATGCCTCAGCTTTGCTCCAACATTTGTGAGTCGTTGTGCATGCTCCTGTTGTGCTTGTGCCTTGGCCATGTTTCTTTCAACACATTTCTACAACAGTGTGAGATATTACAAACATAAAATTTACTGTACATATTTAACTTAACCCTACCTGGCCTTGATTGGGTTTCTTAGGCTTAAACTGGAGTAATATTGGGGGTACCACCCCCTTCCACGTGCTTCTGCCCCTGTATTTTTTTTCTGTTTTTTTTCATAGCTATACCGTATTCTAGACTAACAATATTTAGCAAAAAGGTTTTTTGGGGACTTGCCATGAAAAAATGGGGAAGGGTGTGGCCCCTTTTGAAAAGATGGACTAGCCACAGCTTAATCAAGGGTTTTAGTGGTCAAACTAAATTGGGAGACACCCATTTTCTTGTCTTGGTTGTTGAATAAACAATTTTGTGAGTATTTCTGTTTGATGATTTTGGTTCTGGGACTAGGAGTGACAGAGTAGCTGTCTGAAAAGGTGGCAGAACTTAGAGTTACCAGTAAAATAAAATCTCAATTCTGCCATTTTGAGTGAAAAAAGCTTCTGGAACACCTTTTCTTCTCCAGGGTAACCAAGGGTAAAAGTGGACATGTTTTTCCCCAGCAGAGATTACAGGAAATTCTTGACACTTTGGAAGCTATTCTTTCCTTGTTTGGGCAGAAACGCCATTCCTATTACAAGAACAAAGTGTTGGCCACATAACATGAACCTTTGACCACTGAAGCATTGCAGGAAAGTAGATAACTTTGAGGTTTTGTGAATGGTGGTCCAAAATCGTCACGCAGGAAGTTTTTGCAGAGAGCTCTTCAATTATTGCATAATTTACAAACTGAAGCTCGCCCAAGCTGAAGAAAGCATTGAAGTAAAACTAAACACAGCAGTTAAGTTATGGAACACATAAGTAATTGGCAAGGGCACAACTATAAACACAAGCCAGACCATTCAATATAAATTATTTTGATTATCTAGTTGCTTGCAAGGTATCAGTTTTGAATCAGTGAGGGACAATGAGATCAGTACTTCTGATCAGATTGTTCACTTAAAACCAGCATGTTTTATGTACACTTTCAAGGGAGAGAAGGTTTCTAAAAAACTAATGTTTTTGTACGCACTCCATCCTCTCAATTTTAATGTAAATACATTGGAGTACTCCTCTGCCCTGCCTTGGTAACAATTCATGGACAAAGACATGCATACTATTAAGTGACTTTGTGTTTAAAAATTAATTCTCCCAAAAATGACTTGAGGAGAATTGAGAACTTGATCAAAACTTAAGATACATCCTACACACTTATTTTCTACTTTGCTAGTTACTTACAAGAAAAGAAAGTTAATAAAACTATAAAAATGTTTTAAAATGTAAGGTTGATCAATTTAAAAGTTGATGTAAGTCAAAGTTTGGAACAAGTGTTTGTTGCAACAGCGTTCTAGCCAGCTTTAAAAATCGACAGGGCACCCTCATGGAAACCTCAAAATGTTGGGTTTTTTACCTCAAATCTTCATTAAGACAATGTACAGGATCACAAAAAACGATCGGGTGCTAGAGGAAAATGACAGAGCGCACAGAAAAATCCTAGCAAGAACACTGGTTGCAGGAATAGTTTGTTCTCCCAAGATGTGACATGAAGAAAATGGTTCAATCTAGGTTAAAAAAAGGGCAACATATGACAGCAAATGTTGTGAAAGTTTTCTTCAGTTTTCGAAACTGTTTTACTACCTCAAAAATAGGATATTAAAAATCAAAACTAAATAATGTATTAATTGCTTTATAATTATATTTTCTTTGCATCTTTACTTCTGTTTTCTAACTTTAACATGTTACTTACAATAATTAGAATCAAACATATCCTTGTCTCTACAGTCCAAGGTTTAATTTCAACGTGCTTTGTAACAATAACCAATGTTTTTCGTATCCTGGTTAATTGCTCTTTTTTTTTTAACTTTTGCAGCTCGTCAATGGCTCAAAGTTTAGTCTATGAATAGTGAATAGCTGCTTCAGAACCTGCTTCTTCCACACTTTACTACAATTTAAGAAATAACAATTACTTTTCCAGTAAACGTGGAAGAAAATAAATAGGTTATAGAGACGCGCGCAGTTTCAAA
Organism: Umimayanthus nakama; assembly: GCA_027574985.1. NCBI lineage: Eukaryota > Metazoa > Cnidaria > Anthozoa > Zoantharia > Parazoanthidae > Umimayanthus > Umimayanthus nakama. The sequence continues at coordinate 21,206 of JAOBRG010004907.1, read as the reverse complement.
AAGCTGTTTTATATCGCACAAAAAATGTTAAAAAATGTATCAACAAATGAAAATTTTAATATTTTATTCGTTAATCAACCACCTGCAGAGAATTAGTTTGCTCTGAATGTAAACGCAGAAAAACAAAGACACGTGACCATATATAAATGACTTAGTTTTAAAAATATCCTTGAAAGGAAGGAATGGCCTAATTTTAGCATATTACCAGTATGTGCCTCGCTGGAATTCTATTTCGTTCAGTCGTTCAGCAAATTAATAAAGAAGAACTCGAAAACAAATTTATATCACTTTTTAAAAGCGTGTAAGAAAAAAGTCTATGGATTAAAGAACAACCTCCAGATTAATGTTACAAAGAAAATAATATGTAAAGTCTTAAAAAGAACGAGCGAGTCTCAATACGTGTCCATATTCTGTCATACAAACTTCGCAATAACGCTCTGGGAATGGAAAAAGAAGCTTTCTCTTTTAAACATATTTAAATATATGACAGTTTTCAAAATTTTAGAGCTATATTTTATGCCCATTTCCTAATTTTGGTACTTCTGAGCATCGGAGGGCAAAGTTCTTCTGCATAAATTTCACAACAGATGGTCGATCGAGGTGTCAGCCGGCCGTTCAGTCGGGAAATTCTGCGGTTTTCCAGCACTTCGCAAGAAATTACTACATTGCAAACTCGAAGCCTTACCTTTCTGCGTTCCTGAGCCTTTAACTGTTTTTGTTGCAAACTCTCCGGAGTTGGCGAGATTTTAGAGCAAGTTTCCTTCGCCGTTGTCGTCGGCATGTCATGTGGTTTTCTGCAATCACTCTTTCCCCCATCATCTCCATTGCTGCCAAACACGAGTTCGAAGCAAGCGTAATTCGGGTACTCAGTAAAGTTTGCAGTTAAAACGTTTTCAGTTTGTAGAGCTGGAGGGTTTAACTTTTTAGCCATTTCGTTAACGGTTAAATTTGTCCACTCCGATCCGGAAAGCAGAAGTCGTGAAAACTCGATCTGCTTGATCGTAAAATTTATAACTATATCGCCAAATATCAACTAAAAATTGGAATTTTTGTAGTCTTCAATTATGGAATCAAAAAGTATCTCTCAATCGATGTCTTGTCTCCACGGCCAAGGAAACTTTCGGCTACTCGCTCGTTCAGCAATTTTTTCATTGTTTTTGTTTTGAAGCATAATTGCTACATTTGATCCGCTCTGATTGGCTGTCGCTTGGTGAAGGCGTTTTGACGCCTGCGAGCTGTTCAGCGGATTGCATAACTACTCAAGCGTTAAGTGACGTCATACTGAACATGGCGAACTCGTGGACCGGTTGTGATGGCTAGTGGAGTGAAAAAGAATGTCGATGTCTTTCGGGATACACCCGTCCGGTATTTGGGTATGTTTAGGCAATTCAAACTTAAGTTATATTCGTTGTAAAATTGTTATCAAAATTTTCACAAACAATTTTAGAGATGATCAAATATCGTTATATGTTCAAATGTTGTTTTCATCGATCATGGATGATTGGTCAAAATAGTAAATATACAAAAATGTTAAGACAGATAAGATGATCAGTGAAGAGTGAATACCTAAATTCATTTGAAAGTTTCATAAACACATAAATTTTTATTTAAACATAGATTAGATAAGCGTTTGAAGAGTCGTGAAGCGCGCCCATAGCTACCAGCCATATGCTATAGCCCCACAAATTTAAATTGTATTTTAATTGGGGCCGTCGGAAAATCGATCTGATAACGCTTAACGTAAAATTAGCGTTAAAGGGAAGGGGGTCACTCATAGGTTTGGGACTGATGTTAAGAAAAAGCCCCATAAATTAAAATAGTATTTGTTTAAGGGGCCCTCTGAAAATCAATCTTAACGTAAATTTGGCGTTAAGGGGGAAGGGGTATCTCATGAGTTTGGGACTGATATTAAGAAGAAAATGAGAAAGAAAGGAATGAAATGAGAGTCTGAAAGGGTGTTCACAGAGATTTGACTAAAAGTGGGTGTGGGATTTGATTGGTAGTGGGATTCACCGAAATTGGGCAGGGGATGCAGGATAGCGATAAAAAAGAAAATAGGATGCCACATTTTCATAAAGGATTGGGAGTTTAGGATTAGGATGACTCTTCCAGACCCTGTCATATCAGTTGAATTTTGCAAGTCACAAGTCATTCTATACTGTATTTAAAAGTAAAATATAGGATTCTGGCAGAAAGGGGCCAGCTTTTGACCTCAATTCAACGCTAACTGTTAACAAATTGATTTTCTGTTGTCCCCTAACAAGTAAACAACATTTTACACACTCTCTGCCAAACAGATTACAGGCATGACAAGTTTCAGCAATTAAGTAGAGGTAGAAATGTTTGATGGTCAGTGGTGGATTTAGGAGAGGGGGCCCAGGCCCCCTCTTTTGGTGGAATATTTGCAAAAGATTTAAAAGAAAACAACTGAAATAAGCATTCAATGACCACTTTAAGGGATTTTGAGCCCCCTCTTTCTAGAGTTTTAATAAATTATAGATTCTGGCCCCCTCTTTTAAAAATTTCTAGATCTGCCCATGATGGTGACATCAGAGCCAAATTGAGAGCCAATTTTAAGTCCTGAGTTAAGTTGGCTAAAAAAGCAATGTCTTACAAAAGTTATTCAGAAGTTTAACTGCTTGAAAAACAGTCAGCAAATTTTCGTGCTGCAAAGAAAAGCTTAATATAAAGTTAGGCATATTTACTGAAGGATTATTTGAACTCTGCAATTCTGTTTAGTAACCAAATTCAGGGGCCTAGTCAGGATTTTCCCCTAGGGGAGGGGAGCCTAAGCGATTTTTCTTAGAGAAATGTTCACTTTTTGATGTATTGGTCAGTGAGCATTATATTCCGGTGTCTAGAACAGAAAAGGGGGCCCAGGCCCCCTGCCCCCTCCTCCCATGGGCTGTGCCCAAGAAATTTTTTAAACCCCTTTTTGAAATCACTTTCTTTTACCAAGAGGCAATTACTTTAAGTTATTATTTGAAATGAATTGGCTGCTTAAGCTATCCCTGCTTTGTGTTGGTTGCTCCAAACAATGCCAATAATTCTGTGATCACTGCTGTTGGGAAGTAATCTTTATGAATTTGATTAAGCTACATATATTTAAATACATGTAAAATGCATTTTTATATGCAAAGTTTGAAGTCAATTAACAATCAATAAATGAATTGGAATATATGAAGGGGTGGGGTTGATAGTGGTGCCCCCCCCCCCCCACACACACACACTCCAGAGGGAATAGCTAAGAAAATTAGAGCCATTATTAAACATGGGTTAGCTAATTGGGACCAATGTGACAATATCAAAGTTACTCTCTGTTAATATATAAATTTGGTATTTATGTAATTGGGATAGTTCCAGTAAATGTCCAAACATCTCCCTCCCCCTGACAGCAGAACTGTTGACCCACCCCCTTGGACTTTTCAGCTCAGGCCCATTGTTTCCATTTTGGGTATTCTAACCCTCTCCCCTTGAAGTTAAATTTTGTTGAGCAATTGTGCACCCATAGTAGATTTCTTTCCAAATATGGAAATAACAGGATGAGATCTAAAGATGATTCAAGTGCAATTTGAGGGGTTTTTTGTTATCTTCAATGAGTGGTACTTAGCAGCAGGCAGTTGTATATTCATTTCTTGTCTACAGGTTTGAAATTTATATCAATAATTAGTCTTCTGAGTAGGATTCCACCACAATTCTGCTGGAATGTAAAAGTTTAGGTAAGTTTGACAAAAGTCATGAATCACAGATTATCAACTGCAGTTTCTTCACTTATGTTCACTTGTAACTTTAAGCTTTTATTCATGATCAAAAGCTATGATTGAGTGTAGTGCAGCAATATTTTAATGATGATTACAATGTACAATGTTTTCGTTTTACAAAACACCCTGTCATTTATGTATTCTCCAGAGTCAATGAAGTAGAACCCTTCTCACTCTTGTCAACTCAACCATTGTAGTGGTCGAAAGAGTTTGATGTAAACAATAAATTTAATCCTTACTTTGCAAGTTATAGTGATACCCTTTAATAGCGCTACTAGCTCTCTTTTCCCGTTCCATGCACATCCTGCTTGTTCAGTAGAAGGCAAACTTGACTACTAAAATTGTATCAAAAACTAAGATAGTAGAAAACAACTTTGATTTGTGAACTAATCTAAGTGCAAAGTATTAAACATCAAGTGAACTGAACCGTAACTTTAAGGTTGGTGAGTTTTACAGACAATAAACTCCAGACACTTTGCACCCAAGCAGTAAGTTGCACGAAAAATGCAGATATCGAGCCTTTCTGTTATATATAAATCTAATAAATAATCCTGGGAGCAAGGGACTTCACCATGCAAGCTTATTTATCTATACAACATTGTCCGTAAGTGTTAATGTTTGTTAGCTTGATTTGCAAGTCACACTTTGCCAACTACTTCATTATATTTGACAATGCAAGGTTTAAGCATGTTATCAAAATGATAAACTCACCTCCATAGTGCAAAAACACTATCCATGATCGTTCACGTATGGTCCATGATTTGGGCAAAAATCACCTTATCATGGTAGGTAGAATCCTGCTTATGATGAGAGCTAACTGGGTGTTAGTCTTTTAGTCTATTGACATATCTGTTCACTCAAGTAAGGTGGCAGGTCTTGGTTTGTTTGTAAATTATCCAATTGTTCCTTGGGCAAAATATTTACTGCAAAACTAAGCAGTGTGCAGTTTGGGTTTCTGTTCTTTTCTTTGCTGACAGCAGAGATAAGCAAATGACAGTTTTAGAAATTTGTTCCTGTTTAAATCTGAAGGTTTTGCATTTCCGCAGTGAGGTTCTTCATTTGTTAAGAGGGTGTTTTGCGGATCAAACACATGGCACACTTTCTCAGTTAATATACTTAATATTTCATGGAGTCAATGATTTCACACAGAATAGTTATTGGATCACATCAAGTTTCAAACAAGCTAAGATTTTAATAGGTTTTTAATTTGACTTAAGTTTGCGGCACTCTTTTGACTTGAAGGTGGAGCGCCAAGTTTTGCAAGACGCAAAATCGCAGATGAATTGATAAAAATGTTCCTCATGAGTGATCAAGTATAGTCAAGCTGACCACTGGAGCTTACAACAATAGTCAGAGACCATTGAACAACAATGTAAAGTTTCTATTTGACAATAGAAACACCAGCTTCATTTACGCTGTAGCCACTGAAGCATGTATCGTTCTGGTAAAATGTTTTGTCTCTGAATACCTGCAGATGTCAATTCCATTGGTACGGGTACATTGTTAGCTGACTCTATTTATGCGTCATTCAGATCACCTCGCATCAATTAGAACATAAAATGGAAAGTTTGTAAGTTTTGCTTCAACTTGGTAAAATAAATCTAACTAGTGTTAATAGAGTTTTCAAAATCTAGCTTGCTGGAGTCATTTTAGTATAGCGCGTTCATTGAGTCTGAAAATTATGAATCTTAACCATTCAATTGGAACAAAGTAAATGCCACTGAAATGGATATATTTTCATAAGGCTGAACATGAAATAGTCTATTGAATTCAAAATAAGACTACTTGCTTTAAAATCGGCAACTTCTATTGAGAGCTTGAATGCAGATGTAGTAAATATTGTAAAATCTACTACTACTTGTGCTATTAATTTGCTCGCTATTTTTTAAGATATTTTCGCCTTTCAGTTGTGGAATAAGAACAAATCATTACCGTTCATCTGCCATTTCTAAAAGAAACGTTGCAGCAACAATCACTACCAGCTTTTCAACTTGTTCCATTGACAATTAAAAAAACACGTTACAGCAATGACTACTAATAACCGTTCCACTCGTTAATTTTGAATTTAACTTGGTTGGGTTAGTTATGATGCGAGTTTAAAGAAGAAGATATCGTTTAATAATCGCTCATTCAGATAATTTCTTCAAAATTTTTCAGTACAACTCCAAACTGTCGTATACGATTCTTTATTTTATGGCTGACTGATTTCGCGTGCTGTGATTGGTCAATTCCCGGTCCATAAGTAGCCGTATGGACCTCTAGCTCTCGATCAACTTTTCAAAACCGGAATCATCAACAAAGCCATATAATAAACATATTCAGTATTAGCCCTTTTGCTCGGTCCGTATGGCAAGTTATGGATCCAAGATTTTCCTTTCTTGTAAGAAAGAAAAAAAACTCGGTCCATAACTTGCCGTACGGACCTCGCACTCGGCTAATAAGAGGTATGCCTTCCACTTCTACTTAAGATAATGTTACACAGGACACGGTTTTGCGTGAAACATTGCTATTTGTTATGCCAAAAAACCTGACATTCGCGTGGCTTGGCTCGTAACACGTTTCTCGGTTATTTCTGTTTTTTGCTAGCGACGCAAGAAAAAGCGCAGAATGAAGCACAAGATCAAGCTCTTGTGTCCATTGAAAACGAACCTTGAAACGGCAAGCACAAGAGAAAAAGTTCGGGCACGAATTTCTCTCCATAAAAGCTAATGACAAGAAAAAGTAAAACTAAACAGCAACAAATTAAAATACGAAATCTGCCAACATAGATTGCTATCAATTTGCCATTTGTATAAATTGTATTGATTGTTGTTCTCATGGCGGCAATTTTTCCCCACGTTTGAGATTATTTCTGTCCTTGAAATCCTTGCATCCCTTATTTTAACAAGAGGCTTCTGGTAGCTTACACTCGAGCCGCAGTAAATATTTCTTTGTAATAGACCAACCATTGAGTTGCAAAACATAAATCAAGTGCAACCTCACACTTACTCACAGTATAAATCATGTAATTTAGAAAACTGCAGTTTATCTGATTTACCTGACTCTGTTATGGAACCTTTCAAATTCAAATTTTCCATTCTACCAACAAAGGAAAATTTTAAGAGAACAACCCAACGTCTACAGCAAAGCCAAAAGCTTTTTAACCCTCCCCCCCCCCACCCCTAATTCCCTAATAGAACCCTGATTGGATAGTTAAATTTTGCAAAAAACCCTCTCTAATATAAGACAGGAAAGTTATGAATAAATATGAGTTTCAAGGATGCTCGTGAACAGTGAATTAGAATCCTGACCTTTTGTCAGAATGACTGATAAGGCAACCGTTACATGTTTCAGGCATTCACTGTATTTCCCAACCCACAGGATTTATGGAACTTGATAATTTTGTATACAGCTGCTAAAATATTCCGCAGAGAAAATGTAACTATTTAAATTTCTGTGACTGCGGTTCATTTTTGACAACTACGTGGATGTTCAAAAATAATATTTGGATACATGAACTTTGCCCCTCCCCCCATTCCCTAATAAACCCCGTTTGGTTGGCTAAAATTTGCAATAAACTCTTTCTAATATCAAGACAGGAAATTTCTGAATATAAGCTGCAAGAATACTTGTGAACCGTGAGTTGGAATCCTGACCTTTTCACTTTTGTCAGAATTGTAAGGCAACCGTTACATGTTTCAGGCATTCACTATGCTTCCTAACCAACAGGGGGCTAGTTTAGTCTCTTACTTACCATTTTTTAGGACAGATCAGGACACTTCCAACCAAGTAATTTAAATCCACTTTGCAAAACTAAAATAATTTTCTCAATTTGCTTTTTATCCCACAGTAATTCATTTTGTGAAGATATTATCAAAGCGTTGGCATCATCTATATTGATATAGAATAAAAAAGGCATGTAATCACAAAGCCACTTTATCTGAACTTAATAATTTGAATCTGTCACAGCATCATTACATTACTTAACTTTTCACTTATTTTTAACTTGATAACCTTATACACAGCTACTAAACTATCCCTCATAGAAAACGTAACTAGTGAGATTTCCGTGAATGCAGTTCATTTTTGACAACTACGCGTGTGTTTAAAAACAACATCCGGATATATGAGCTTTGCCAAACATAATTACTTTTATTTTTTCCTCTGCGGTCACAGTAACAAATGCTGAATTATGATTGGTTCTTAGCGTATTCGTGAGCGGGCAAGGTTTTCCTATCTCTGACCACGGTCACAGTAACCTGCGCTGCTTCGCCTCTGGTTCGCACCTTGATGTGCTTTTCCGTTAGAGGAAAAAATAAACAAGTTATTTACCGGCTTATGGTCGGTCCGTATAGGGAAAAACTGCGACCTCGGCCTGAAAATGCTGACCTCGGCCCAGAGGCCTCGGTCAGCATATTCAGACCTCGGTCACAATTTTTCCCTATAGGACCTCCCAGCCGGTAAATAACATATATGTATGACAAAAGCCGAAAAGGTCTTACTGTTTTAGATATGAACTAAAGCTTACTGAGTCTGCATTACCCGTTAATACCTGTAGATCAAAAGAACTTGATAAATAGGTCCAGTGCTAATAGATGACAATTCTTGCATTTCCGTTCAAATCTTCACCTGCGTTCCCTCGGAATGTTTCTGATGATAACCGAGTTGTTGATATTCAGTTTAAAATGCACAAAACCTTTTCGAGACAACATTTTCTTTTGAAATTGCTTACTTGATAGCTTCTTGCTGCTAATTGTTCCCTATGCAAATCATTGTCTGACATCTCTCTCAGTCAAATTTGTTCAAATTAACCAAGTGACCGGGTCGAACATGATACTTCCATCTTGCAAATTCTAAGTTGGTGTTGTAAAGAAAAAATCCAGAAAGCGAAGTGAGTGTCCTACTCTGCGTATATTTTAAACTCTTTCAGTGAATGTCCTACTCAGCGTATATTTTAAACTCTTTCAGCTGTTCAAAGCTGCTATCGCATTGAGAAGTCTTGCGACCATCTTGTTTAGTAGAGTGCAAATCGTGTAGAATATACCAAGTACATAACAAACGCGAGGCGAAAAGGGGAAAGCAAAACTAAAAAGAACGGATTGGAAAACTCAACTCGGTGCCTCACGGCCCCAGTAATAACAGCAAACTGTCGCACCGTTTCTGAATACATTCCTTTTTAAACTTGCTTCAGCCTATGCCATCTTGGTAAGACCACGAACGAACCTGGAATGAGTGTTTTAACTGGTTGATAAAAAGAAATAGCTCAAAAACATCCTTTGCGCTTGCTTCATGTATCGTTTAACATTCATTAGAAAAGTATTGAAGCACGAGCAAGCGTAAGAAAAAGGGAAACTTTTGAACCTTGCGCTTGTTCTTTCCTCACTCATTCTACTGTCAAGATTGTTTCACTGTGCAAACAGAGCTCCAAGTGCTTGCGCTTGCTTTTGTGATTGTTCTTGCGTTGCTAGTGAAAACCAGGCTTTACATGTACCGCACTCGTCGGGGAGGTAACACACTAAAAGTTCGTTTTTGAACCAAATTCAAAAACTCGGAACAAGTTACCATTAGAAATGGTGTACTAAAACGTGCATTCCTCATGTGTTACATGATGTTGATCTTTTGTGAAATATCGAACGTTGCATTAAAATCTTGGCGTTTCGTGTAACATCGCCTTTCAATAAGTTCCTGTTTTTGTAATTTCTCTTCTAGTACTAACGTCTTCTCTAGAGTAGATGTCACTCCTCATTCACAACGAGCACCAAAGGAAAAGTCGCTGTCTTGTTTCTGCCACCCTTCGAGCATAGATCTCTCATGTGCCCATGAGAAACAGGAGGAAACATGAAGAAGCAGAACTCGCGCGACGTGAGAAATCTCTGCTCGCAGGGTACATTAATTCTTGCAGTCACTATTTGGAGTTTTATTAAATAAAATATGCTAATTAGCATATATTTAGGGTTTTCTTGTTGATGTAACAGGGACATTGGGGGGAGTTTAGCTCCATGGCGAAGCGAAAAATGATTTTGATCAAGTGGATTAAAACATCAAGGAACTTGGTGTTTAATCTTGTTCTTGACTCACGTACAGGCAGAACTCTAAGTTACTACTAAAATGACAACTATCAAAACCGAGTTGCAACCAATAATATTAGAACAACTCAGTTTACCTTACGTAAGCTTAACAAATAGAGAAAACTCGGATAATATTTCTTTTCACACCCATAGAACCTCTTAGAACCTTGAGCTCATTTATTTTTCAAAGGCTTTGTTCAAAAACAGGTGCATAACACCTATACAACTAGCTAACAGTTACAGAAGATTTTGCCGTTTCATCGATGTTTAAAAATTAACTGAAATCTGTCTTTTTAACTGAAAAATGTTCCATAGCGTTGATGTAATGAAAGAAGTTGAGTGATAAAGATTCTCGAAAAAGAATCACACTTAGCAGGTAGTCTGTTCGGTTTTTGTAACTTTTGGGCAACACAAAATTTACTCGGCCTACAGTCGACGGAAGTGACACGAGACTAAATTCAGAAAATTTTTGTTTTATTTAACAAGATTCTTATAGTGATATTTTGGGCAGCCCTCCCATTTGTTCCAAAAACTCTGATCCAGAAAAAGCACGTGAACGACAAAATAGCCACGACATAATTTTTTTTCTACATATCGAAACAAAGTTTATGAACTTGCCGTCTGCAGTTTCTAAATCTACAACGAACTGACTCTCGTTGCTCTTCTCGCGTTCCCTTGGCTGGAAGCATAGAACAAACCTAAATCTGAAGCAAAGTCATAGAACACCAGATTGTCGCATCAGAAACTTTGTAGTTTCTAACACCAGCACTTACTGAGGCGTATGGTATGAAAACGGTTGCCAAACGAGCTGTAATATGGGAGCAAATAGCTTGCAAAGTGGATTAAAATTTACACACCTAATTCAAAAGTGTGGAGTGGTTTGTTCTCGTCTCCCCTTGGCTTTTTGCCAAAACCTGCAGTGTGTTTGGTTCATGTTTTAGTCAGCGTATGACTGTCCATGTGGTTAAAAAGTAATCCAATCTATCTACATACCCATCCGTATCTGTCCGTCTACCTACTTTTCTCTTTCCCAGTTGTCTACCTATCTCTCTGCATACATGTCTGCTCGTCCATCCACCCATCTATCCAATCAACTTATAAATTTGGTTTCGCATGAATGTTGCAGGTTATGCTAATGAGATAGGAGAAGCTTTCAAGAGCCACATACCCCGAGCAGCCTACTTGGGAAGTTATGTAGTGTCGTCAAGTTACTGTTTAGCAGATTCCATATCTAAAGGCCTCGCTGTGCACAAAGTGAGTTACCTATTATCTATCTCTTTGCTGCATAATGGCACTCAAGGCTTCCACAGAGCGTCTCCACCCTTTCGAGTTACCTACATGTTGGCAGTATCTCTTTTGAGCCTTAGTGACCCATTGAGCCTCCACAGAGCTTCTCCACCCTTCCCAGTAACCTACATGTCGGCAGTATCTCTGTTGAGACTACTGGCCCATGGAGCCTTCACAGTGTCTCCAGCATCCCCAGTAGCCCAGCAATTTATATGGCACTTCTTTTAGTATATTTCGCAGAAAGGGAAAAATCTGTCAGATTTGAATAACTTTCGTTGTTGGGCATCATTCATTTAGAAGTAGAAGATAATCTAGCTAAATGGTTAGGCCAAGCGCAAATTTATGAAAACTTTACATTCAAAGCAGGATACTTCATACATCATTAACTTGAAAAGCTCTAAGAAAAAAGAAACAACAATTAAACAAAAAACAAATAAACAAAACAAGCAAAAGAAAACAAAAGGAAATATGAGCAACTAAATCAAGTTATTATTTATCTTATGCAAACTATCCAAGAGGAAGTAGTTCCTCTGGTTCTTGAAACGGTAACAGGACTTAGGTTAAAATTTTCTTGAATTGAATTCCAGATCTGAGCCACCACAAATCGACTATGTTTAATTGCAGGATGATTCAGTGCCTGAACACGCAAAAACAAGGAAAGCAACACAGACAGCAGTTGAGGCGGCAGTGTGGCAGGGTCTAGCATTCGTCGTTATCCCTGGCTTTACCATCAACCGAATATGCGTTCTATCCCGCCGTACACTTCAGACAGTGGCTCCAAAGTCTATGCCTCCAGGGGTACAGGGTTGGGTAACTACGGCTGTCGGGCTGGCTGCCATTCCATTCATCATTAAACCCATTGACAGGTGAGGAGACTTGGTTCTAACAGCTAATGGCGTCACGAAAATCTAAAAGTTGTGTCTTTGCCGTGTTTTGTGATGCTTGTTTTAAAGATATCCGGCATTTTTTCGAATGACAAGGTGCTACTTTGAACGTAGTTGTACAACCAAATTGTCTTAAGGGGAAGCAACGGGCCGTATTTTGGTTGCGATTGGAGGGGAAATTCAAGTTCATTCCTTTTTTTGCAGTGCGCAATGAAAGATTTCATTGTTCCTTGACAAAAACTATACAGTTAAATTGACACTTGGTTAAACTAATTACAAAGATTGAAATTTGTTCGATTTAAGCCAATTTTTGTAAAAACTCACCCCAGGCTTCCCTCGGAAAACGAGCAAAAAACGTTCATTTTAGCGATATTTTGCACCAAAACAAGTACGGTGACCCCCTAAGTTTGTTCGCTCATATTTTCGCTACTTAGCAACCGTTATCGTTTGTTAGTGGGTGTGTTTCTTTAGGTCCTTGTCATGCATGACTGTGTCATATCTCGGTGAATAAATAATTGCAATATTACTCAATAATTCGCCTTGTTCTGTATTTTTCAGCCCCTAGATACCCATAACCATTTAAATCCCCCTATATAAATTAGTTATTCAGTTTCGCCATGTTCTGTATTTTTTCAGCCTCAAGATGCTCGCAACGAATTAAATCCCCCTGATTAAACTAGTAATTCAGTTCTGTGGTGTCGAGGTAGAAATAGGCTGCTTTGAAACTTCCTGTATTCGAAGTCGTTACGCGTGTTGAAGGACCAAGGTTCGTGTCAAGTTAACGACCATTTCGACTGCGCATTTTCGAACATCAATCATTGCATTGCACCATTTCTGCAATAAAATCTGGTCGCAAATTAGGTGTCTGATTTTGCAAACATTTACTTGATGTGAAAAACAAATGATCAAACTGTCTAAACCAGTGGATGAATACTTCAATCTCCCAGACCATTTACCCGAAATTTGCGGAATCTTTTGGCGGATACGGGATAACCAGACTTGCAGATGGAAAGGACAAAGACTCATTTTCAAACTCGGGACCTTGGCTGCCCACGGAACCAATGCGAATTTCAACCAATGGCACGACCTGAATTTTCAATTTTTCAATCCGCACGAATTTTAAATACTCTACTATTTAAACACTGATTTTCCCACAATCCCTCAGGCTGCTCTGACGAAGGGCTCACGATCATATCATTCCTTGTTGAATAAAACCTTTTTACTCTATCGTACTTGGTAGGCTCCTTGACAAAATGTGTGGGAAACCAACATACTTGGGGTAGAGGAGGTAATTTCAACGCCTTTTAGAGATCAACCAATCACACTTCTTTCCGATTGAATATGTTCTTCTTCAGGTTTGTGGACAGCGTTATGGCATTCAGCATGAGAATGCTTTACCTAGAAGACAATTGACGTGCAATACACTGCAGTGCAACGTGATTTTGATAGAAATTACTTCATAAGAACAGTATGAAATGGATAACAGCTGGAATGGAGAACCTAAATCCGAAAGAAGTTGACTTGTAAAAAAGGAAAAGTAGTTCTTATCTCTGAACGATTCAGTTATAAACCTGGATATTTTTCTTTTGGTATCGCATATTTATTGGAATTTTGATCAAAGTTATTTGAAATACTGTACATACAATATTTTAACTGGTATGTGTTTTGCACCGAGACAGCTATGCAAATCAGACAGCTGTACAGCAACGAGAAAATCGAAATAAATGGAGATTTTTGGAAGTGATACTATGTACGGTCACAGAAAGAGTAAAATTAGTAGTTTTTTGCACGGAACTCTAGCGTAGAAACGCAAATTAACGCGGGCGGTGTCACGTGATCACCTTTCATAGCGTGTGTCAGACTGTCACGGCTCATAATTCATATCATAGGGCTATTTAACAATTATTCCACGAACGCGCGTTGGATATGAGATTTTAGATAGCGGACGAGGTGCGAAGCACCGAGTCGGCTATCATAAGCTCAAACCCAACAAGCGTGAGTGGAATAATTGTTTTATTAATATCAAACACTGGATAAAAATATCTCGAATTCTATTTTCTAACGAGTCGAGTTTTCGGCCCTTTTAAGGGGAGATTTTCCGTGATAAAATTTTCAGTTTCCATATTTGGACATATTTCAGTATACAGGATTTATACCGTGAGTAGAGAGCCAATCAGATTACCGGAATTTCAATATCCAGTGCTCGTTATTTAATAATGATGGTTGTTCATAGTTATCTATGGTTAGTATTGGTAAGGGTTGGGTCATGGTTACTTTTGTAACTTCTTTGGATAGATTTACAAAAAATTTTAATTTTGGCAGCGCCGTAATGATGCAGTTGGATAATTAGACGAGCAAAACAATATCCCTCAACTAACAAGCAACGGAAGCTTTTTCCTGGAGATTTGGTGAAGTTAATAGAGCCGCAGACACATTAAAATACTTCTCATAATTTATTGAACTCGGGGCAAAGTGCACATGTAATCATAGTATATTTAGAATAGGAGCTACCACGTGTTCTTGGTGGACATCATTCGGTATATTTTAGATTTTACACTATTATTTCTTCATTTTCTAGTACCAATCAAATCGATTCACAAAACAAAAATCAGAGAGATCGGTTGACTGTATTCCGCAATAAGAACATGTGAAACAAAAAAATCGATTCTTTAAATTGACTTTCCAAATAGACAGAAAAAGCTGTTTTAAGTTCAATTGTACTTCTTAATTCCGACAATCGTCGAATAACTGTATGTCAAATTTGTTTTTTTAATCTAATTCAGGGTCCTCAAAACATTATTAGCGTCATTGTCAAAAATTGTTTGATTCGGTTTTTCCATCAGCGATATTTGAAATCAAAAACATGTTTCAAAACGGCCAAGTAATGAGGAAGAACGGGCCCGACAGTGCTCCTTACGTCATAACAGGAATTCGTTCGCAAGTGCTGATATTTGTGTTTTGAGTGCTGTAGATTTTTTGGTCCAGTTTCTATAGAAAGTGATCTCAAATTGTCACATCGAAATCCTGTTATCACGTCATGACCCTGGTGTTCTCGAACCAATTCTTCGATTTGCTCGGTCATTTTGAAACCGGATATTATTTTTACAATGTCTGATCGCGAATTTTTCCATGAAGAAAACTGTAAATTAGTTTTTTTTTTGCACGTAGGTAAGAATGTCATGAACAAAAACAAAATGTGTGATATATACTTTAACGCTCACTGTTTCCAGTGGGTATCTGTAGAAATCTTCTCGAATGTACTCCTACATCGGAATACGGTCAATCCAACTCATTCTTACGGAAATCGCATGTATGATTGAAATTGTCAGTAGCAGGGGAACAAATATCACTCAAATCATAGGATGTGTGACCAGTTAGTATTCTGCTGTAAACAGAGGCATCAAATGGTTTAGGATAGTAGCCATTGTAGGTATGCAAGCAGTCCACATTTAATTTTTCTTGCAGGAACAAACAAACATGGGATCAAATTTACTTTGCAAGTGCCGATGGAAGCATAAGTATGTAAGACATTCCCTGCCAGTTTGCAAGCACTTCGAGCCAGTTCAAATTGTGACCTTCAAACGGGTTTTTTTTTAGGCCAGGGACGACTCGCATGGAACTGCGTTAACGTGCAACAAGACTGTGTTGTAAGATCGAACGATGGAGAATTTGCATCGGAAGGCGTTAAGATTTCACCTTTTTTAAATCGATGATTAAACGAAAGTTCTTGCAAAAATCAGTGCAAGTGGGTGTAATTTCGTAGCCGAACGAAGTGCACGTTGACTTGCATAGACTTGCATCTACATTTCACAATGCGTGTTTTTGTCAGCAACAAATGACATGGTGTGTTTTTCATAATAAGTTCGAGAAGAAGGCTGTTCCGGTAGTCACAAAAAGAACCATATCCACTTTTGCTGACCAATATAATAATATTTGATTTGAGGATCCACGAGTCACTGAAAGTGCTATCAAAATTTTGCACGAGCACACAACCCACTTCTTCCTTGTACGCTACGCTTGTCCTTTATGAAAGGTTAAAACTTTAGCTGGGTATTTACAAACAGCGATTCTTCTAGCTGCAGGGCATCTTAGGCATTGAATACGTCTGCGAACTCAGCTTCTGTTTGATTACGTAGATCAACGTTGTCATATTCCCCACGAACAGAATGAAAAAGTTGGTAGCGACAGCCATAACCTGTAAAAGACAAAAGCTATGAGACGAAACCGAGAAAAACACCAGATTCCTGACCAACTATGATTACCAAAGGCAATATACAAGTTAAGTTGTAAAATAGGTAATGCTTGTAACTGTTTGATTGTCCGGGTTGGGGTAGTCCTGAGAAGGCCTGTTGCTGGTTGTAACTGACGTTTGCACAAGTCGTCTTCAGATTCACATTTAGATCGGTCGCACAGTTCGAGTTTATTGTATCTTTTAATTGGACAAGATGGTAACTTAGCTAAACCAATGTCTTTAATTAAGTAGCGGTAGTCGGCAGTTTTTGCAGCGGTTTTATCTTTGTGAGGCCCGTTTGGTGTCTTATATAGTCTCGTATGACACACAACCCGCACAGAACTCTGGTTGACCCAAGTTCTTTCAAGGTAAAAAATCACCTTTACCTGCCATTCAGTTGTGCTTTTAACTCGGCTCAGCTTGAAAAGGAAGTAGGCGTTGTACAACTGCAGCAACTGTCAACAGAATTTATCACAAACTTAAAGCAGATACTGATAGTTTCTTTTTTCTTACAACAACCCTTTCAATAACTCTATCAATGTCTGTTGACTATTTTAGACCAAACTATTTTTTGTAACAAACTAACCCTAGGGGGGGCGGGAGTCATTCCCAACCCCTCCCCCCATAGATTTCCCGGACGGTTGCACGTAGAAGGCCAAGCTTTGGCATGTATGCAGCTTTGGGTTAACTTATTAGTTTTCACTACAACAATCAAGTTTTAATTAGGAATTGTTGCTATGGTAACAGTTTGTTTCACAACATGTCCCCCATTTTGGCCGCCATCTTGGATTATACAAAAACTTTGTTTTTAGCAAAAATACAGCAAATTTTCTTAAAATTATTAGAAAAAATCTATTCACAGCCTCAAATACGAATATAACTAAGAATAGAGGGGAAAAAAGGAAACTAAAAAAATTGTCAAAAAGTAACAATTTTCGTTTTCAAATTTTAATTTGCATAGTTAAGTACGCATAAATGATGACGTCATCAGATTAACGTCAAAAGATGTGCTCTATATCACACTACAAGTACTGAAAGTTTCACTTCGATTTCTTGAAAGCTTCACATTTTGAGCCTGAAAAACCTACGGGGAGGTCCATTTGACCCCTCTGGACATTCGAGGGCTTAAGTATACAGTTTTGACTACAACGTATCTAGCGCAATGTATTTCAAACATTTTAAGGTGGCTCGATATGGTTTTTTGACCGCGCGTGGCTTGAGTACAAAAATGACGAAAGCTTCCGCGCGCGAAATTTTTTAAACACTAACGGCTATCAGCACATGCGCAGTTGTCGATCTTGTCGAGTCTGCATTGTGATTAAGTAATAGTTAAACGATTTTTCAATCGAAATTTTTCGCGTTCCCTTCGGTGAATTTTTTTAAAACTTTGCACGGGTAAGTGGTCGCTATTCTGCTTCTTATCCATCTTTTTAATTGAAAACTGCACGCGGGATATCTTTATAATTACAAAAAACATCTTTTTTCATATAGCGGGAGTTCTAGCGTTAAAAATCTTAAAGGGGTACTCCAGTGACCAAAGTCACTCTTCGGAAATTAACGTAAAATTGGCTGAGGATAACGAATATGCCATTCATTTTGTTCAAAGAAGTTTAGAAATGGGCGAAAATAAGCATAAACCGAGCGTTTCCAAAGATTTCCGACAAAAAAAGTTCTACCAGTGACGTGAAAAGTTCCACCAGTGACGTAATCTTCGGAAAACATTTTGCTTCCGGTTTGAGCTTCTCGAGCGGCTGTGAGCGGAGGGAAACTTGGAAGAACTTTTACGTTAAAGTAAACTTCACTTCGCAAACAACCTATTTAGATGTATCTATTTATTCAACGAGAAGTCAAACTATAAAATATGTTCTAACCAGCTCCTAGACCAGTCAAGTCAGCTAGATAGTCCCAATTGTGGTCAGTTTTGTCTCTGCAAGGACAGGTGAATCGGCTATGGAGTTCATTCGAGCTGGTAGGCAATAGACGCTTGTTTACTTGTTCTGAACCAATATGTCAATGTGAAATACAACCAGTTAATTCTTATGGTTAAAACTGGAAATGACACATTTTAACTTGACTTAGATGCCGCTTCAAAAAACGTTTTTTTGTTAAGATTGGTACTTTAACAAAAACTTCATAGTCTACAGGCCAGTTCAAAATGGCCGTATTGAAGAAGAGTGAAGTGACTGATACAAAAAAGACCAAACAATTTCAAGGAAAGAACTCTTAAAACTGAATTACAGGTCTTTTGAGTCAGTATGTCTCTTTATCTGAATTCTTCAAATTACTATAAACTTTGCCTGTAACTGCAAACTGTAACTTTATTTATAGAAAGTAAGAATAAACGCGTTCTTGTTTCGACATTTATTGCAGAAGTGTGTTGAAAGTTAGAAACATGCAACTATCGCCTTTTTTGTTTTAAATGATGTACAAGGAGCATTTTTTCTGATAAAACTAATATAATCCTTTAGACAGTATTGTTTTAATTGAGTTGGTTTGGCAGACTTCTAAAACATTCACCGACTCGGGTTTTGTTTCAATAATATCTCGATGTTCACAAAATCGTTAAATGTCAAATCGACAAATGTAAAGTCTAAAGAATAAATGATTTGAAATGGGGTTTAGATGTTCGGCAAAGCAGGTTGGAGTCCTTCTGGATGATTAAAGGTTAATAGTTGAATGAGAAAATGTTAAAAGAACAAAGTCCTACAGTTTTCGACTAGTGTTCTTGCCAATACATTAAACAAGTTTCACTCAGTGATGTTTGCGTGAAGCAATTTCTGAGTTAATCCGAGTGCCTGCATGCTGCAAAGACGAATTGAACTTACTTGAACTCTGAACTAGTATTGTGTTCTGTCCTTCAAGTCTCTGGAAGTCACATATGGATCTGTCAAAATAATCTTTAAAATTGCTTTGCTTTTAGCGAACCAAATAGCACCATTTTGTTTGTAGAATAACGAAAAACGAACAACAACTTCTCAGACAGAATTACTTCCGCTCGCGCCATCTTTAGCTGTTGTCATGGCAAGTACCAAAATCCGAACGATTTGCGAGCGGCTTCCGAGCGCTTCCGAAGACACGTTTAAAACCACATTTTGCTCTTTTTCGCGTGTTTCTAAACACTTTTGGACAAAACGAGTGAGAAATTCGTTTTTCTCAGCCAACTTTACGTTAATTTCCGAAAAGTCGTTATGGCCACTGGAGTACCCCTTTAATCTCATGTTTTTCATTGGATAAGCATGGCAAACCTAAATGCCACAAAAAATTCCAACAAATTTCACCGAAGGAACTCGGAGAAAATCACAAAACATACAAAAACATTGGGGAAAATGGTATTTTTGAAATATAAATTTTTCTGTGATCCCAGCCGAAAAAACGTTTAAAAAGCGATACAAATTACAGTTGAACTTCACCTTATAACGTTTAGTTGCTTTCAAACGGTGTAAAGGTAACAAGGTTTTTGCACTCCGAGTACAGGGTATCCACGCGCACACTTAGTACACGAAAACCATATTGAGCCACAAATATATAATTTTTATCATTAAACAAGAAATCTAATATTGCCTTCTAAAAATACGCCAGTAAGTAATATACTAATAACTTAGTTCTGGTACAAGACACTTTAAAGTCTATAACGTGCTTGCCAGTGATCGTGGCTGGATTTACTCTGCTTGCTTTGCAGTGTGTTTCCAAACAAATGAAAACCTTATCTGCAATATAACTTGAAGAACTTCACAACCTATACACTCCCGTCAGTAGAATTCGAAACGTAATTTTATTGCATCAATTGAAACATTTTACTTACGTATCCAAGAAATAGAAATGGAATCACAAAGCTGAGGCCTCTCCACATCCACGAGTGAAACCCCTCTAAAACGAAATTCACGGTTATGTTAAGCATTACAATGTAGAGCTTGTATAACGTGTGTTATGAATGGCTTTTTCAGGAGTTTCGTATCTGTTTAATGTGGCATCCAAATTATTTTTTTACACAGTAACTTTTTGGGGAACCTTAGCTGGTCGATTTACTTTGTTTCTGAAATTTTTAGAACTGAAATTCTTTTTTTAAAATTGTTTTGGTGAAAAAATGAATGTTCACCATACTAAACGTCGAACGAGAAATTAAGAAATAAATGTCAAACTAAGTTTAATGTCCATTTATTTGAATCTTCTAATAAGAAATCTGTACATTTTAAACTTAAAAAGTTTTTAAGAAACGCATGGGATTTTGGCAAAGTGATAATATGAACACTATTTTTAAACAAAGCTTTTGCAAGTTATTGTGATAAACAAATTGACTATTGGTTCATTACCTCTGGTAACATCCATGCTACGACTGATTCCGAGAGCTCTCAACCGGTATAGAACCGCTGTCTGGTAACGGAACTGCAGTAGCTGCACAAAGCCTGAAGGGAATAATTCCTTTTATTAATTTATTCTTCCAAATATATCAGCAATTGCATTCAACCTTTCCATGCTCGCAAATCCTTTGATCTCTGGACGGTCCAAACCTTGTTCCATTCCAATTTATACGAATCACCAACATAACGGATCATGAAACACAAGAAAATAACTGATGTTATGGGTAAAAATACAGGAATTCATGGGTGCACAAAAGGTTTAAGGAGCATTGTAGATTGGAACACATTTCACCCATATTTCCACGGTGTTGATATCATGCTGTCTCGTGCATGGCGTCATTCAGCAAACTTGAAAACAAAACGAGCCTTGCCGGCCTTTTTGCAACTTGGACTCAACAAATATATGGAAGATAATTCTTCACAAAATGTAGAACAAAAAATGCTTTGCGATTTTTGACTTATATGGCATGATACAAGATAAATTGATATGTTTTGTTTCATGAAACTACATTGCCCTTCATAAAAAAGAAGATAAATTCCATATCTCCAAGCGTCCGTGTATATTCTGTTTATTATATAAACAAGAATCAGCCATTCCATAAACCAAAACCATTACATTACCATTACGTCACAAATTA
>JAOBRG010004796.1:0-12605 GCA_027574985.1 Umimayanthus nakama | reverse complement strand
TATTCGGTATTATCGAATGATAGCGATGAGCCACCATACTTATCTATCAATCCATCCATCCATCCATCCATCCATCCTTCCGTCTGTCTATCCGCACATCCATCCCATCCTCCATCCACTCATCCATGTACCAACTCACACACCCAACCAATTACCCATCCATGCCACAGTCCGTCCGTCTATCCTCGCGACCGTCCCATCCTCTTTCCATTCATCTATATATCCACCAACTCACTCACACAACCAACCAACTATCCATCCATCGGTCCGTACGTCCGTTTCTTTCTCCTTCAACATATCAAAACATCCATTCATTCATCCATTAATCGTTGTCTGTCTATCTTGTTATGTATTTAGTTATTTAGTTCTTAATTTTTTAAACTTCACCGCAACAGACACGACTACTGAAAACAAAGCAGAATGATCTGCATTAGAGCGAGTGTAAGAGTCAATTTAGCATAATTTCTGGACTCGTCTTTCAATATCTTGCAGCAAAAACCTGTGTTGAAACGTTTCTGTATGTGTTGAGCTTACAATTTACAATTTCTGATGCCTTTCACAGAATACCATATCAAAGCTTTCACGTTGTTGTTGGAAAAAAAATTATTACACGCGTTTTCAGGTTTTTTATTGTGTTTGAAAAATGAAAGCAACTAATATTATTAGTGAAACACTACACTAGTGAGCCACATCACAAGAAAAGAAGCCAGTTTTCTGCCTTCTAAACATCTATAAGAAACGTCTGCAGAAGTGACTTATTATGGACATCAGTAAAACTAATGTCCGCAGACATAGAATAAATTTTTGGTTTCTATTGGATTAACAGCGTGTTGACAGCCAGTCAGTCAATTTGGAGATTGCATTAGAAATAGCTAACAAAATTGTTAAAATTAATATAACTTTGGTATTATCTTGTCTTCTCTTCTAACTCCAGATAAGTGCCCGTACTGCTATCATCGACTTCACGGTCACCATGAAAGGCCTGGAAGATCAGCTGTTAGGTCGTGTCATTTTGACTGAGAAGGCGGTAAGAAAGTAGCTTTCTTTCTGTATTCTGAATTGTTTTACCTGTCTTGCTGGATCTTCATTTTTAGTTTGCATAGGCGCTTTCTTATGACTTCAGAAACCCGTTCATCAGTAGAGTTGATGTTTCCATTTAAAGTTATTGGTAAAGTTGAATAATAATGAAAATAGTGTACTGCGTGTAACGCTCAATGTTGGAGTTGGAGTTGGAGTTGGAGTTCGTGATTGTTGTTGTTGATAGCTTTCGTTTTCAATTAATAAGAATAATAAAGCACCTCTTTTAACTACGTTGTGTTTGTTAAGTAAACTTTAACGTTAATTTTGTTCTTATTTTTATTTGTATAGAACGGCAAGCAACAGTAGTAAAAAATATATGCAACAAGCAAAGTTTTTTCCTTTGCTCAATGAATCTTGTTGAAAAGTTGAATGTATAATTAAAAAATGCACGGAACCTAACTATAGTTGATATACTTCTAATAGTAATAACTTGATAAGCTAAGGTACAATTCTCTATTGTTTCCCCTTAACTTGAAAATTTGTAGGAACTGGAGTCGGAACGAACGAAGCTCCTTGAAGATGTGTCATCAAACAAACGAAAGATGAAAGAGTTGGAAGACAATTTGTTGTACAGACTGACTAGTACGCAGGTGTGAGACTGGCTGTTGAAACTATGATTAATTGTTGAGTATCAGATTTCTGTGTTAAAGAAGTAGAATTGTATCGTCATTTTTGCATACGGCTTCATAATATATTAATGATTAATTTCCCCGGCATATTTCAGATGCTCGTAATAAAGTCAGTTTTCAAAACGTTCATTTCTAAGTAAGGCTGGAGAAGAAAATTCTTTGCGACAACAAGAGAAAAGTCGAGGGATGGGACGTAAAATCTCCCAACTTTAGGGATAAATAAACATATTTAATGATAATGATTTGTATTTGCAAGTTTTCTGACCGGCGTTTTTACCTCCTGTTCAGGGCTCACTCGTGGATGACGAGTCGCTGATCCAGGTTCTAAGTACAACAAAGGCCACAGCCGAAGACGTCAGTCAGAAGTTGATTGTTGCCGCTGACACCGAAGTCAAGATTAACAGTGCACGCGAAGAGTTTAGGCCAGGTGAGAGAAGATTCATCAGAATTCACCACTTTACCAGAAATGATCACCGCATCATAGAAAATGAAAAAAGGGCTGACTCTGTTCCCACAAAATTATCCAAGATAACCAATTCTGTAGTTGCTGCTTTTGTGTGAAAAAATACTTCGTAATCATAACCTTGTGCAAATTGCTACCTGGTTTAGGTAAAAGTCTTTCACAAGGTTGTGCAAAACACGTGTTATTTTTGTTATTATCAAAGTCTGGTTACGACAGTTACAGCCTTCTGATGATAGACGACACGAATTACGACTCTTTTCAAAGATTTAAAATTTGATGCAAATGGGTTGCACTCAATTGAATCTGTGTTTTTGTATTCGTAGAAAAGTGAAATTTTGCGTTACTGCCACAAATAAATGTGATGCATGCAATGACTTACACACAGCAGGAATCCGACCGTACTAATCAGTGCCCTACTTTGGCCGGACTTAGTAGTTAGAGCAAAAAGTGCCATAAGTTCGCCTTGCCGAATTTAATAGCATAAATCGTCGAGTTCAACGTGGCAAGAAGAGCGAATGTTTGATGTGAACCCAAAAAAGTAAAGACAAAGTAAAAGTAACTCTCTTTAATTGGCTGCTAAACTTGTGACCCTCAGTGCACGTCCCTTCTTCCATTAGTGCTCCGTTTTAAGGATACACGAAAGATACATTGTATGTAGGAAAAACAAAGTCTAAATTACTTTGCGTTTTGTAAGGTTTTTTGCAGCGCTGCATTTTGTGATAATTGTCAGAGGACAGTATCAACCCCTTTTTATTTGTGGAGTGGCGAGTAGCTAAAAAAAAATTAAGTACTTAGAAAGTTAATTTTCCTTTCACAAGCCTTCATTTCCCCAAATGCATTACTTATTGCTTATCTCAATGTGGTTATTCATCTTCCAGTGGCTACTCGTGGCAGCATCCTGTACTTCTTGATAGTGGAGATGTCTAACGTGAACTGTATGTACCAGACCTCTCTCCGCCAGTTCCTGGGCCTTTTTGATAACTCTATGGCCAGGTGGGTACCAGTCCTTCATCAGACGTTGTACAGACCTGGTTGATACCTTGGCTAGATAGCATTTCGTTTATGCGCTTGGGACAACTGTGATTTTCGTTTTGCTGCAGGCCTCTTGGTAAAAAAGATGAAAAATATAGCTTGCTTTCCTGCTCGATGGCAACTCTTGTTAATTCGGAAAGTAAATAATCCAATGATATGGTATTGTGTTACAGTATACTGACTCGGTGAGAACGCAACATATTCAAGAAAAGTCATACAAGTGCAATAGTCATTGCAAGCCGTAATCTTCAAAACCACAAATAAGGGTCTTGTGTTTTATAACATTGCAGGCTTTGCCTTGCTTATGCTATAAACTACGCTACACTACATCACTTCTCATTAAAATATAATATATCATATCAAATTGTACCAGATAACACTATACTATACTATACTATACTATACTATACTATACTATACTATACTATACAGCACTACACTACACTACATAACGTTACATTACATTACATTATACTGTATTATGTTGTGTTGTATTATATTATATTTTTTTATAATATATTGTATTATATTATATTATATTATATCATATTATATTTATATTATGTTATGTTTAACAATTATTCCATAAATGCGCGTTGGATATGGGCTTTTAGATAGCGGACGAAGCACCGAGTCGGCTATCATAAGCTCATACCCAACAAGCGTGAGTGGAATATTTGTTTTATTAAATTCCAAACACTGGTTAATAATATCTCGAATTCTGTTTTCTACTGAGTCGAGCTTTCGGTCATTTTAAGGGAAAATTTTCCTTGATAAAATTGTCAGTTTCAAATTGTAATATATAGGAATTATTTCGTGATTAGAGAGCTAATCAGATTAACAGAATTTCAATATCCAGTGCTTGGTATTTAATAATACTTTACATTACATTTTGTTGTTACAGATCGCAATCTTCTCCAATCACAAGCAAGCGAATCGCTAACATCATCGAGTACCTGACGTACGAGGTGTGGCGCTACGCCCGGCGGGGGCTCTACGAGGAACACAAGTTCCTGTTCACGCTACTGGTGGCGCTTAAGATTGAGCTGCAGAACAAGAAGATCAAGCACAGCGAGTTCATGACCTTAATCAAGGTAATTGGAACTTCTCAGTAAATACAGCACGCTTGGTATGGCCGTGTCTTTGTATTTCATGTCCAAGTGTTAGCACTAGAAGATCATTTTTCTTATTCCTCCAAACAATATTAAACTATTTCATACTGTTATTATAAGTAAATAATAAATGTATAAATCGGGTTTTTTTTATTTCGTTAAGTGTTGGAAGCTGACACGCATCCCCTGTAAATAAGAACCCCTCCTCAAACAAGTACACCCCAAGTTGGAGTCTTTTTACAACAAATACAAAAATTTGGTCGCCTAGAGTAGTTAATCATAGTTCATCGTCAATACTGATTTAAAACATCTGTTACTTTATGCGTATCAAGGGAGGAGCGTCGCTGGATTTGAAAGCATGTCCTCCAAAACCCAGCAAATGGATAAGTGACATTACCTGGCTGAATCTGGTGGAACTTAATAAGTTGAACCAGTTTTCAGACATTTTAAACCAGATTGGACGCAATGAGAAGCAGTGGAGAAACTGGTTTGACAAGGAGGCGCCTGAAGAGGCAGAAATCCCTGATGGATACAACAACTCCTTGGACACTTTCAGAAAACTTCTGCTCATTCGGCAAGTTGATTTAATTGTTTTTTTAATCCGTTTGGCAGTTTGGATGTGATTTATAATTAACAGAGTCACGCCCTAGACACTCGCAAAAAATGATCCCTGTGAATAGTGTACCACAACAAAGAGCATACGTGAAAGAGAAAAAAGGTAGGATGAAGTTTTTTCCTCTGCCCTTTCAGCTTACCCTACTGCCGAATTCAGTTGTCGTTCATTTTACCTTGAAGGCTGACGTTTAGAGCGTGAGTCTTTTATTCCTCTTGAAGGCGATAAGTGTACTCGTTTTGCATCAATAAATAAAAATTGTTACCAGATTGGATGTTTGCACATAAGCAATCGAAAAGGTTGAAATAGGCAGTAAAAGACTTTTTTGCAGTGATTTGCTTTGTGTTTACATCATATAGAATGGCTTTTGTTCGCATGACACATACTTCCAGTTAGTATACACTTACTGGTTAGGAGTAGTTGTTCACACTAGTTTGGTACTCCGCTGCTAATTGGCTGAGAAATTAGCAGCAAATAGCCTTGGGCTCAGCCAGCATCAATCAAACTAAGCAAGTGGCAAGACCGAGTAAAGCTACCAACTGCCTCGCCATTGTTATCAAAGCAGTTAGTTGTTTTATTGTTTGAGAAGTTAATCAGTGTAGTCCTCTTGAGAAACTAGGTTAGTCATGTTTTTGTGAAGTGTTTTTCGGCGATTTTCAGAGAGGTGGCTTGCTGTATGTAGAAAAATAGTTGGAGTAACAGTATTCATAAACTTGAAAGATAACGGATCGTGTTTATGCAGGTCATGGTGTCCTGATCGCACCATTTCCCAAGCACGCAAGTATGTCCGGGAGGCCCTGGGTCCGGAGTACACAGAGAACGTGATTCTGGACCTGGAGAAGACCCAAGAAGAAGCCAACAACCGAACTCCGCTGATCTGCTTCTTGTCAATGGGCTCAGATCCAACCAATAACATCGAGGCCTTGGCCAAGAAACTTAAAGTTGGTGAGTGTATGTTTTGGTTTCATTATTGGAGGGTCTTCATGTCCCATAATAAGAAACTTCTCGCGCGCTGACGCCCATTTCTTCCGTCGTCATCATGTCTTCGTTGCTGAGGCAACGTTTCAATCACTCTGTATTTACTTCTAAGAGTTGTGTGCGCTTTTCAGAGCCCGCAAGGCCAGTATTATGAACTTTTGGAATCATGTATGTTACTATGCAGACTGTAAATACTCCACTAACGTAACCTGTGTATAAAAATGTTAACTGTTCGCTCGTGGTCTTGTTGCAGAGTGTCGTGCAATCTCCATGGGCCAGGGTCAGGAGGTTCACGCCAGAAAACTGGTCGCTCAGTTCATGCAAGCGGTGTGTGTCATCACAGCCTAACGTGTTTCTGTCATAAATTTTAACTATACAGTTAATTTAAGATAGGTTGTCTCTTGCATTGACAATTACGCTGACCGAAAGGAATGATGGGTTTAGAGACGAATTAACAAAATACACTACCGATAACCTTCAATATTGACATTATGCTTTAATTATTTCTTTTTATTTAATATCATGTAAAGTGTATGTTTTGATTGGTTTTGAGTGATCTAAAATTCCCTTAATGCCCAAATGAACATGAATCATCACTCGGAATACGGGCAATTGAGCGAATTCTAGTTATGTTTCCATCATTACACTGTACAAACCTTATACTGCAACATTACAAACTTTAAGGGGGATTGAAGCTCCTCTCACATAGGTTCCCATTGTCGATATGCGATTGGATGGACTAGAAGGGGCTTAACAATCTCTATTTGTTTTTGTTTTTTTCTACACCAGGGAGGCTGGGCGCTGCTACAAAACTGCCATCTTGGTCTGAATTTCCTAGCTGAGTTGATGGACACTGTTACAGACACCGAGACAGTGCATGAGGACTTTAGACTGTGGATGACGACAGAAGTTCACCCCCAGTTCCCCATTGGCCTTTTGCAGGTACGGACAACAACACGAGTTGAATGCGCTTGTGCATTGTAGCTAAGATGTTGTAAGATTTAACAATTTATTGCTGTTGTTAAGTGTTTGCTGTTATCTCGTACAGCTGATAACCTCCTCAGCCCCAAACAAACCATATGACGTTGTGCTAAATTCTCCTAATCTGTCTCCATAGTTTTTTGGTAAACCAACTGGGAGAATTTTGTTTTTCATCATACATAAATTGCTGTGGATGATCATTTGCTTTTTTCTCATTACCAAACAGCATACTTGGTATGGATAATGTAGGGAGACCTTACATACTGATAAAGTGACTGGGGCTGAAAGGGTTTAAGTTAAGATAAGATTGTTTAGAGTTTGAGTGAATAATTTTGTTCGGCTATTTGGGGGTGACAGAAGGTGTTCGAGAAAGGTAGACTTGCGTGAGGAAATTTTACTGCACCTCCTAGGTTATGCCAGCGATGCAGTATACTATGAATTGACTACTCTTTGTGTTTTTTTGTCTGTTTATAACCCTTTTGAAACACAAACATTTCTTCCGCAGATGTCAATCAAGTTTACAAACGAGCCACCACAAGGTTTAAGAGCTGGGCTGAAACGAACCTACAATGGTGTGTACTTTGTCTTTCATTTATTTCGAAGCTTGTTTTTTGTAAGAGTCTTGCAGAAATCGTGAGAAAGGGATTTTTTCTGGGTCAATTTTTTTCTTATTTTGAACTCGCTTTTAAAGATTGCACAAAATTTGTTTTTATCGTAGTTTTACAAATGACAACTGAATTTACTCCAAGGTGAAGTAGATTTTTTGAGTAAAAGCGTTGGTCATCAACACTGATAAAAACAGGAATCGTAAAGCAACAAAACCGACTAAATGTCATCTCACAAGATTTTAATGAGACCACCCAAAGATTTTGGTATTTTATCGTTATCGATAAACTAATGCTTTACAGTTCGGAAGGTATACTCTGTCTGTCATTTAGTACATCTTTAAGGGGGGCGGGGGGGGCAACAAGTCGTATTTTGATCCTGATTTGGATAATTAGAGATGGAAATTTAAAGGGTACTGAAAACGTTGCTAGAACGCAACATACATTGTTCCTGGGCGGGCAAGCCACTTCTTGGATAGCATACGATTGGCTTTAACCTCACTTTAAAATTGCATCCGTATAAGCTAATAATTACTTCAAGTTTTGCAAATCGTCCCCATCCCTCTGCTTCCAAATATATCTAAAAAATCCTCAAAATATCTGTTAATCAACTACGCTACTGCCTCGCCATGATCAACACATCAGCAGGTTATAAAGCTATAATTGTGCAGAATCTTTAACTCCCCCTTAATCATAGTGACAATTCCTCTCTCTCCCTCGTCAGGCATCTCTAGAGATCAACTGGATATTAGCAGTCTGCACCAATGGAAACCTATGCTGTACGGAGTGGCCTTCCTACACTCCACTGTCCAGGTACGGTTCAGACTTCGGTTTGATCAATTGATCTGAGCTGGGTCAAACCCATCTTATACGTTGCTTATAGGTCAACCATTAAATCTAACGCAGATAACGGTTCGTTGATCAGTTAAAGTGGAGTGTTAGGTCGCTTTTCAACCAGTCAGTTATTAAATGGAGCGTAAGTGAAAGAGTTGTCACTAAATTCAGCCGGCCACAACCCACATATAGAAAGCGACCTATCTTTCTCGCATATATTTAGGTTTAAGTGCTCTGATAATTAAACCTAAACATATGCTTAATAGTGCTTAACGACCAAACCTTAATGGTTACCCCTCGCTTTCTTTCATGCAGTTGTATGTTGTTTTGTTTTAGTTTGGTTTGGTTTGCATTAATTTGTTTTGTTTAGAAGAAAATGAACTTCCTTAAAAATATAGACAAGGTCGTGAAAAGGCATAGAATTTCAGTTCAAAAGAAAACAAGGCCTTCATCGTTGTCAGCATTATCATAACAACTCACTGTCGCACTGATTGGTTTTAAAACTAAATACAACAAACAATTCTTGCAAACAGGAAAGGCGAAAATACGGTCCATTGGGTTGGAATATCCCGTATGAGTTCAACCAGGCTGATTTCACGTCAAGCGTGCAGTTCGTTCAGAATCACCTGGATGACATGGACATTAAGAAGGGTGTGTCTTGGAACACCGTCCGTTACATGCTGGGCGAGGTGCAGTATGGGGGACGAGTCACCGACGACTTTGACAAGAGGTTACTCAACACTTTTGCCAAGGCAAGTCTTGTTTCACTTTCTAGTTTCAAAAATGCAATCGATCAGGGTCATCGATGACTACTAAGATGACATCGACTTTCAAACGTTATTTTCATTAAAATTTTTGTGTCATTTCTCTACACAAATTTCTCCATGTTTCACGTTATCTATGCAAGGTAGAGCAGTATTCCATTGTAGCGTATATATTTATGTCTGTAATTTTATTTTTGGATATTACTATTATTGTTATTATTATTATTATTATTATTATTATTGTTATTTTATTTTGCTTTCTGTGTTTCTCTGACCATTAACTACTTTTCATGCTACCCTTAAAGCAGCAATCTATTATTTCTTCAGGAGTACCTGATATAATTAGGCAAAACGGCTTCTTGGCATTTCTAACCGTGTGGTTAAAACTTGTGGCCGTAACCACCAACTGGAGCAATTTTCTGTACAGAAACGAACTTGTTATTTTTACAAAGAAATGGTTAAATGAATTTTGTTGTTGCTGTAATTTATGTCTTATATGCGGATTTTTAAAGCCGCCATCTGGTCTGAGGAAGAAAGATCCCTGTAGTTAAAGAGATTATTTAAGAAGCCCAAACGTTAACTCTAAAACTGACCGTCCGTAAGCAAACATGCAATAGTATATTGTTAAAAATTGTCAGTTATTGTTAAGTAACCAATGGAATATTTCGTGCTCAGATTGGAGCTCTATGATTTGAATTACTACCATAATAATGCCCAAATTAATCTCAAAATATCAAAAGTGAGAATCTGTAACTCCGGGTAGCACATGTCATAATTAGTATTTACTAAACAATCGACCTTGAACTGTGGAACAATTTCGAATAAAGAAGTTTCTAAAGCTGCCTTATTATTAGAATACAAAGTAAGTTCCTTAACATCGCCCGACAAACAGAGATTGGCTGCTCAAAGTCATTTTAGACATGCGAAATAACTCCGAGTCCCTTATTGCCGCAGGTTTGGTTCAGCGAGACCATGTTCCAGCCCAGTTTCAACTTCTATAAAGGTTACAACATTCCTCGTTGCACCAACATACAGCAGTATATCGAGTCTATCGACAATCTGCCGTTGGTGGACTCGCCTGAAGTGTTTGGACTGCACCCGAACGCTGATATCACGTACGATATTGCTCCTTATTGCGTTAAAAGCACCATGCGCTCTAATGGATGAACAGTTTGACTTTTGAGGGGGCTGGAAGATTTTGGTACTCGATGAGTTGTATATCATGAACCGCTTGTCAACTGGACAAAATATATGCCTTGTTTACTCTTCGAGAAAAAATTGTTGCATTGACCAATTTCACCAGCCTCCCTCATCAAAAATCAAACGGCCCTCCTTTTTGTGAGCTTACTTCTTGATGCATTCTCATATACTCAACTTAAATTTGTTTCCAGGTTCTTATACTGTTGTTTAATTCAAGTTTTGTTGTTTAATGTGAAGTATTTTTTGATGCTGAAAACTGGGTACATTTTTATTTGATTCCGATGTTTTCAAAATACCTGCAGTAACAGTTTATAGTTGTCGCACTTTTTCTCCTATCGATTTATAATAATAATAATAATAATAATGATAGTCATAATCATACTTTTGAAGATTAACTAGGTATATTTTAAAGACAGACGGCATAGGCTACGTTCGCGCCCTATGTACGTTTCTTTTAGGGACATGCATCCAAACGTTTTTTACTGCTGTAATAATAAAAATTGTATTTATTGTACTAGCAATAGATATCACCGAGACGTTTTTATGAGGAGTTTTCAAAAGAGCTTTAAGAAATTTTGAAGATTAACTAGGAATAATTTAAAGACAGACGGCATAGGCTACGTTCGCGCCCTATGTACGTTTCTTTTAGGGACGTGCATCCAAACGTTTTATACTGCAATAATAATGTTAATAATAAAACACCCAGTGTTGAATTGTTTACGTGTTTTAGCTAGAAGTGATAATGTAGCGAGCGAGCATGGAGTCGTGGCATTTTATGACAGGTCAAAAGAAGTATTTGAAATAGTCTTTTGTCCTGTCCTAAAATGCCTCGACTCCATGCTCGCTCCAGGCTTGATGAACTAGGTGTATAAAAATCGCTCGGTATGAAACTATGCTGTACTAAGCTATACTTAATTTTACTATGCTATAGCTACATTGTTTTATGCTGCGCTAGATTAAATATACTCAGCGCTGTTTGTTCTGTTGTTCCAATCAGTTACCAGAGTAATGTTGCTAAATCGTGTCTCGACACCACACTGAGCATCCAACCCAAGGACAGCTCGGGTGGGGGAGGCGAGACCCGCGAGTCTGTTGTACAGCGGTTAGCTGATGACATGTTGGATAAACTACCAGAGGATTACATTGCTCACGAGGTAGGGTTGATATTTGTGATCATCTGAGCTACACATCTTTGTATATGATGTAATTGACTACATTTTGCTTCGCATACCGGAAGAAATAATCCTGCTGGATAAAAAACTGAATTCAGAACATAAAAAGTTTTCAAACTTACTTATCAACTAAACTTGCAGCTTTTTACGATCAATTTATCGGGACATACTGGCTTTAAAAAAAACACTAAACAGCCGGGTGGCAAAATCATGAATGAGTCATACATTTGCTGTACAAGTTCGAGTTTTAAAATACACGTAACACACAATGCATTTATCATATTGGACTGAAAGTTTCTGACAAAACAATTTTTCAAAATCCTGTTATTACCCAAAGCTAATCATATTTTGTTCAGTATGAAACTAAGGCGTGTATTCTAAAGAAGCAAAGTGTAACCGATGGCGTCATGAAAACTCTGCATCCAGTATCTACTTTTCAGTTGATAGTAGGTTTGGTAGCTTTCTATACCAACCTATTACCATAGTGCATTTCGAGTTTAGTTAAATATTTTGCGACCCAATGAGTCCCATTGACTTTCGAATAAGGCTACACCCTTACGCTGTTTCAATTACGTTCACCTCGCCACCAATTTTAGTCGCAACAAATGAAAACGCAACTACTGTGCAAATAACTCGCCACAACTGAAGTTGCCACTAGGCTCGATCTATTTTGAAACAATACAACTTCGAACGTTAAACTCTTTCGTGTGAAAGTGTGTCGTGTATTTCAAATGAAATCAATTAAAAACTTCTGAAAATAACGAGACACCAATGTAATTTTTTTCTTTCTTTTTTACTAAAGTGAACAAAAGTGTGAAATTTCATGATACCTGAAACAATCAAACTGTACTGTAATGTTGGTAGGATGTAAACAATAACACAAGCACGCAAAACATATCCATTGCAAATGGCCCTTTAAGTGCATCATAGCAATCTGGTATAAGAAGGCTTCGGGTCATTGAGGAATGTTTGTTTTAATAACCTTAGAAATATTTAACAGGGTGCGTCCAGGTCCTTAAAAACCTCAAAAGTCCTTAATTTTCACTTACCAAATTTTGAGGCCTCAAAAGTCCTTAAATTTTACAAAAATCTGTCATTGTCCTTAAAAAGTCCTTAATTTTTTTGCTTTTTCACTGAAGTTG
>JAOBRG010004685.1:0-24183 GCA_027574985.1 Umimayanthus nakama | reverse complement strand
TACCTGCCCCAGACTGTGCTGCGACACTGTCTGGGGCACTCTTACGGCGATTACGGTTATATGGAAACCAGGCTTTACCTTCTTCACAGTATTGCGGTACTGTTCTGATTTAATTAATGCACGATTCTTCATTTTAAAACAAGAGGATTTCTAAAGAAATACTCTTGGCTCCTTAACGTTTAATTTTGAAATGAAAAGATGGAAAAAAAATAAAATTATTCAAATGGCTTTGCCAGGTTGCCATAACGAGACGCCCACGTGATTGTAATTTAATCTCGCGTAATGCATGAAACACAAAATGAGCTTGACCCTTGCTCCTCGGAAGCTGGTTGTATATTACAGGAAAATGCAACTCTAAGACATCACGGTTGATAACTATGTCTTCTAAAATCTGACTTTAAATTGTATCACACACTTAATACATTGTAATTTTGTGCTTGCGTGGGTGCTGGGCGCCTCACTGTGAGCTTAACGCAAGTTTAATGGGACGCCTCAAATTACTTGGAATGAGTTTAGGCTTTGTAACCGAGCAAAGTTCACAAAATTTGGAGCACGAAATATACAAACAATAATCACAGAAAATAAATTTTAAAATGAAAAGATAAAAAGAAAAAAGTTATTCCAATGACTTTACCAGGGTGCCGTATGGAGACGCCCACGTGATCGTGAGTTTATCGCGCGTAACGCATGCGCTGTGACACAAAACGAGCTGAGTGACCCTTTCTCCTCGGCTAATTTTTCAAAAGAGTTTCAGAGTTAATCATTATTTCAAACTTGTATTGTCGTGTCTAAGGATACACTACCGCGCTTTGTTTAGATTTGAATGTAAATCATTGACAGAAGCTTTTTGGTAGTAGACCACACAAAATCATATATACGGGCAAAGCATTTTTGGCAATCAGCTCCGAACAAGGCCAGGCCGGGAAAGTAATCAGTGATACTGGTATGAATCTCAATTCCCGACAAAATTATACTTCGGGCAGTCTCTTTCTGTTTCTCAGAACCAGTCGAGCGATCGAGAAAATACGAAAACCGAGCGGTGAAGCAGAAGCTGGTTGTATATTACAGGGGAATACAACTCGAAGACATCACGCTTCACTATGTCTTCTACACCGTTCCTGACTTTAAATTGTATCATAAATGTACACTATCTAGAGCACCAACACCCACCAGTCCATAATGCTTTGCACTTTAGAACCCAAGCCCTAATTGCGCGATGCGAAACGTATCATTTTACTACAAAACTAATTCCCTGAAGTTTATCGAAGTCGTCGTGGCTCAACGGCTTAAAGTGTCTATCTCACAATCAGAAGGTCGCGGATTCAAGTCCGCACCGGGCATTCAGTTTTTATAGAGTTCATTTTGTATGGCATGCGTCGGGAAGCAGTTGTACTGACACAGAACTGAATGCAGGGCCACGCTGATTCAACATCAGGTTTGGCCTAAACCATGTACGCATGCGCGCCACTTTGGCAATGCGTATGGAGAATGGAGTGATGTTTCACTTATAAGGTTACTAGTGTGTAACGATAAAAACCAAAAACAGAACTGAATGCAGGGCAGCTCCAACTCCTCTTTTGGCAAGGCCAAACCATATACTACATGCAATCTGAAATTGGTGATATGGAAGCGAGGGTTGGAAAATTTTAATAATCATTCATAGCAGCAAAAAATTGAGCTAAACAAAAGAAATGGTAAAAACAGAAAAGGCAACTCCTTGACCCCAACTTACCGAAACGCGTGACGGGAAACGCTTTTGCTAGAGACTTAATCATTAAAAACACAACAAAGTTGGACAGTAAAGCAAGATTGCAAAGACGAAGGTGCATTTTTGTCATTTTGTGTCCGCGCCATGCTCAAATCTCTCCAACGAACAAACCGATATAGGAAAAACATTCGGTTTTTTGTGACTTTTCCTAAACTTTTTTTAGGAACAGGTTGTATTCTTTAGTTAACGTGTTTCCACGACAACCAGTTGCTTGATGATATGTCAGCGAACTGGTTTTTCCTGAAATTTTCTCTGAGACTTTCACATTATTTAAATTTTCTGAATTTTGTTTAGAATAATGTAGTTTTTACTAAGTAAAGTTTACTCCAAGCGTTTTTTCGCCAATTTTGAGTCAAACAAGGGCTTTTATGGTGTAATAGAAAAAATGAAGATGGCCACCTAAAGGGCCGCCAAAAATCCAAGTCGTATCAAGTCATAGTCGACTCACTAACTATATTTGTAGTATCTTAATTGTAAAAAAAAAAAAAAGTAAAGTGGTGCATTTATATAGCGCCTTTTCCATATGCTGATGCTCAAAGACGCTTTACAATGATCAGTTTACCCCCAGCGGACCAGAAGCAAATTTACAGAGCGGTCCATGTATGCTGGTACTCATTTTACCGACCCCGGAGGGATGGAAAGCTGAGTGAACTTTAGCGGGAAAGGAGGCCACCCAAATACTCAATCCTCGACCAGGCCGGGGATCGAACCGTGGACCTCAGGGTTGAGAGGCAGAGATCTTTACCGCTGCGCCAACCCCTCCGCTAATTGTAATTAGCATCAGCAATGTTGGTATGGATAGCGCTAACACTCAAGGATTTATAAGCCATTATATCAAGCCTGTTGAGATGATTTTACACTGGCATAAACAACTTGCGGTTCAGCTCCGGAAGAAACACCGCAAAGAACGTGGCGAGGCTTGTGACTTTGCACGGACACAATGAAAACAAAGACTGCAATATCTGAAGTATAAAATAATGAGGACAGACCATGCAGATATGGAAGGCTAAGTAAAATAAAACAACCAAGATCCTAAACAGAGTTTCGTTGCTCAAAATACACTGTTTTTGCAAGTTTTATAGAACCTTGTTGGTAAGAATGCTGAGGCTGAGATTTGCCTAAAAATTTAAGGAAACGTATGGGTTGAGTTAAGAGCATTCTCTGGCTCAGCAAAATTTTACGTGTACTTATAAAAGAGAAAATAGTTGGAGTCTGGCTAAATCAATGCTAGAGTTTTTATTTTTATTTTTCAAAAACGTCGTAAACTCCATTCAAAAGAAAAAGAATCCGCTCTTCTTGCTACAACTAAAAAATAATTGGTTTTAAAAACATTTTTGAATGTCAAGAGCACGATGGATCATTATCAGCCAGTAATCCTGGTAAGTGCTCTTCTATCTTTAGTTCTTGCAAATCCGAAAGAGTTCTAAAATTGGCATCTATTCCCATGCAAAACATGGCAGATATCACGGCAGCAAACGAACCCCAGCTAATACACTGCACGGGTGGGGAAGTTAGCAAACCAGGTCATGTGAGAGGAGATTTACAAACTGTAGTTGTTCGTGCATAGCCTGCTGTTACGAAACTTTGTTGACTTTGCGAACTGTGTCTCATTCGGATGACAAATTAAAACTAAAACCGAAACACAACATCACATCATTCAATATAGTGTGTTCCAAAACCCAAAACGCACGCGCGTTCCGGCGCAAGCAGGGTGCTTGCAATCTCAGAACCAATAAAAATTCGACCAGAAATTCAGTTCTTGTTTGTTTCGTCTCTTTTCGCTTCAAGATTTCTAAATAAAAGCCGCTGTAATGTTAGAAGAGATATAAAATCCAATTGCGGCGGTGTCTGTTTGTTTATCGGATCAAAATTGGGTTTTTTCATTTAGAAATGATTTGATGTTAAAAGCTCTTGAAAATATAATGATTAAAATTCAAAAACCTGAGTTCAAACTGATCCTCATCGATACTTTACATCAGACCTCCAGGAACCAACTTCTAGCTCTTCAAACACTTGAGGACTTTATTTTACTGTGATTGATAGTTCCGATGCTAAATTCTACCTCCTTGGAGACGTGCTTTGCATTCTCCTGGCGCCAAACCTAAGTACTATACCCAAAAAGCTTTTAAAAATAAATAGCTCTTACAGCTTTAGCCTAGTTATCAAAGAACCGACCGACACCACTACAACTTGTAGAACCATGACTGAGGACTGAGGTTGCATAACAGATCAGCACCCTATAAAACTACCCACCCAGGAGTTATGTGATGACGGCATTATACTTGCAATCTGCGAAACTGATTTAACTCCCATAAAATGAAAAAATGATACAGCAAAGAGGAAAGGTTTTAAAACAATTCGACTCCAAACTGCTTATGGAAAAACTAAATTATTTTGCCGAAAGTTTTTGTAAGCTCTACAGATCCTAGCAATGTGTATGACGTTGTAAAACCACAGGAAAAACGCCATCCTTTCAGAAGTAGCCAACAAACACACTCCTTTTGAACAGTGTCGCGTACGCATTGAAAGGTCCCTAGTGAAGATTACTTTAAAAACTAATCTGCGAAAAGGATTCTCTCTAGCATAAGTCAGTTATTAAAAGCAATAATTCCTGACTGGTCTAAATATAAAGCAGCCAGAAATATAACCAACAATCTCTTACAACAGGCCAAGCATGGCTATTTAATAAATACTTCAGTAGTACCGGTCATTAGGACAACCCACGGAAACTACCAACAAACTTGTACCTCCCGAAATACTAGAAACCGACACAGTTATCAGCGCAGTCTTTATCAATAATGACAGCATGTTCAGTTGTTCTACTTTAGCTAAGGGCCTTAATAACAATTTTCTAAAATCGGAGACAAGCTGGGAAGCCGCTTTTAGAGCTTCGATTCAGCCGTTCCACGTATCGATTTTATCTGTCGAGCCAACAAACAAAATGTTGAAATTTTAATCCGACTGCAACCGCTAAGGTTCTTAATCTTTTTATGAACTTTCCGAAAAGATAGTTACTGGCCTTTGTAGTTTTTGTTGTACGTTAAGTGAAAAGAGGGGCCTACCATCTCAGCTTCTATATACTCGATGTCTTTAGCTGTTCGATTCAGGCAACAAAGAATAGAAAATTGGAAGACCTTCTTCGCTATTTTTTTGTAGTTTCTCTATTGCATAAAATCTTTTAGCTTAAACGAAAACTTCCCTTTGAAATAAAGTATTATCACATTTACTTTTAAAAACATGTATATTCTAGTATGGTGTATTCTAAGTATAAAAATATAAACTATGTAATGTGGGCTAAGTGGAAATGCCACGGAACAATAAAAGATTGCCTAGCTTTAAAATGATTTTTTTACTTAATCAGTTAATGAGCAGACAACATACCGACACAAGAATCGCCCAGAAACGCAACTTATCCTGGAGCTTAATAAAATATTTAACAAATGGCTGACAGCAAAGAAGCTGATACTTAATACTGCAAAAAGTGAATTTATGCTACTAATAACTACACAAAAATTCTATTCATTAAAAGTGAAAATACAATTCAAATGGATGCTATTCCTAGTCCTGTTGCAACGGTGAAATAATCAAAAGTGCTTTGCACTGTACATGAAGACCTTTCCTGCGCAAAACACTGTGGATAAACACTGCAAAGACGTTACTGCTGGAATAGTTCTACTTAGGAAAATATGAAACTTTACGAGTACAGAAATAATGATCAAGAAGTACTAATCCCT
The DNA here is from genome assembly GCA_027574985.1 of Umimayanthus nakama. Taxonomy (NCBI): domain Eukaryota; kingdom Metazoa; phylum Cnidaria; class Anthozoa; order Zoantharia; family Parazoanthidae; genus Umimayanthus; species Umimayanthus nakama. The sequence goes on along the minus strand of JAOBRG010004685.1, from coordinate 18,681 downwards.
TGGATTCAACCTTAACTTGGTTGCACGTGTGTGGTATCTGGGATTACCTCGATAAAACTTTGGTTGAGAGATTACAAAAACTTAAAACCGTGCAGAAACTAGGATCATCGCCAACTCTGATCACTAAATCCAGTCAAGGATCTTGGGTGACAATCATTAAAAAAGAGAAAACGTAAGTTTCAGAAACAGCTTATTTTTCTCCTTGTAAGCTTTGCAATCTCGTGATACGCATTGTTATTGTTGTTTTATAAAGTCATAAAAAAAGTAGACTCCACTTTATGATTTTATCTAAAGGATCTGTTTAAACAGGCAAACGTATCTGGATTTATGGCTGTCAGTCTCGGATCCGGTATTTTCCATAGGGGCGACTTCTGTAAAAGGGGCGTGACTATTCATTGTTTGATCACCAAAATATGTGAGCTGGGAGCTTGCTTATTTTATCACTCGGCAAACAGACTTGAACTTAGTAAGGAAAGACCAGATTTTTTTTCATACCGCTGGGAAAACGTTTGCAACGTAACAACTGAACTGTTTGTTGAGCGATGCTTATGAATATTTTATATTATTGTTTGAAAAGCCCTTGGGGGATTTCAGTTGCGCTTGAAAAAAGATAATTTTAATTTTAATTTTACATTAATGATAATGACGACTGCGATACAGATGATGATGTTGTTAAACTGAATACGTTTGCCCCCAGAAGAAAAAAATAAATAAACTGAAATATATGAACAAAATTAAAAGGGAGAAAGAAGTAAAGCAGTAATAAAAACCAGAAAGAAAAACCCCGTTAGTGAAGTCTCTGCTGTCCCTGGGATCCATTGATAAAAACATTAAACAATTCCGAACTAATCTTATCAATCTAATCTCAACCAAATGTACAGGAACCTCAAATTCGGAAGTTCTTACTCTAAACATACGATAACGTCTTTGACGTGATAACCAAAAACGCTTCCTCAATTTAGCAAAAAAAACAAACATTCCTTTTTCGAATTTTATGAAAAATTAAATCAAAATATTTACATTTAATGCCGAATACGTGTTAACTCGGTTAAGTTAGCTCCTGTCCACACCAATGCGTGTTTCTTTGAAACTGCACATGTTTAGATGCGTTAAGGCCTTCTTTCCACACTAGGTCGCTGAGTGTTTTAGGCGAAACCGCATCTATATGCGGTGACTCAGGTTTAGTCTTCTTTTAAGAGACTCTCAACCACCTCCCGCCAACCTGCTTTCGCCCCGCCCCTGTCCCTGCCCCCATACCCTTCCAATTATATAGTATTACACCTTTCTCAACCCAAATAAGACAAAACCCGCACAATTATCAACTCTACTACACCATGTGGCGACATCGCAAAGTTGAACTGAAAAAAATTTACTGAATTCTGCTCTGATGAAGGGCTAACGCTCGAATGTCAGCTATTCATCAAGCCTCACAGGCGAAAAACACACCACATCAGCCCTTTTTGATCACCCACCTTCAGCTTACTCGACAACGCAGAAAAAAGCCAGGTTTTTTTCAAAACTAGTCCAGTGTTTGAAAAAATTATAAGAGTTTTCACCAGCAGGCAACAATAGAATACAGAATTGTTACTATAAATACCTAACAACACCACAACGTAAACAACAATTTTTCGGTTTGCAGACTAGAAATGTCATCAAGAATTAAATACTAACCCAAACAGTTTTTTACGTACCGCTGCGAGCATTCGTCTGCATTTCCTTTCATCAACCGAACTGGTGCTGTTCGCAATTTGAAAGCTTTGTTGTCAGTCGAACAATTTGTGTCTGTTAAGACTAAAACAACACCCTCTTTATAAATAATGTGTGAAATCTATTTTAAACATGTTAAAATGTGTGTGTTTTACGGTCAGAGTAGAGTGTCTGGGGCTAAGGTCCGTTTTTTGGCTTGCTCAAGACGTTACAAGTTGAATGCGGGCTTGAATATGACGCAGACTTTCTGAAAGATTTTTTCGCCTTTTTGGGAAAAACCGATCAGTCTTTTTAATAACTTAATTATTTTCGATTTACATATACTAAAGAAAACTAAACCTTGCTGACAAAATAGAACATGTTATATATGAACACAAAGAGTTGAAATAGTATGCGTAAAAGTGGCCCAAAGCAATTTATCACTTCCATTATTTACTTGATAAGAATAATCTGAATGTTAAATTGCGACCAACGACAAGGTGTGCGCAACAAACCATCATTTATTGATCCTAGCACTCAGTTTCACAACCTGATGTAGTTATCGACTTCGGTTAGAGTGTTTTGACACTTTTTCCACCTTAATAAATAAAGTCACTCCTCGAGAGACTTTTCTTAGGTTCCTCAGATAACTCTTCAACAAATATTTTAAGTTTCTTAAAGCTTAGTGTTTACAACTAAGGAATTTCTGATCATGCTTGGCAATCAGAGTATTGAATTTAACTCTCAAAACACCGACAAATAGCTAAAATATTATTAAAATCAAAAAAGCTTTAAAGGAATTATAACCCAAACCATGAACTAGTTAGACCTTTTTTTAAAAAGTCTTCACACCTAGACACTCTTGTCGCACAAGGCTTGTCAGAGGAATACTGCTTTGTTTTTGTCAAAATCAGCCTTAAAATGGTTCCAAATTTACCATAATTTTAAACATAAACACAATGGTTCCAAACCTAGAATCGTTCTAATAGTCCCTACAACTTGAGCAAATCTCATTCCCACTGTTGATCTTTTAAAAGTTTGTTCTTTCAGAACGAAGTCTGTTTGAATCGTCTAAGCCAACACAGGTGGACTTTATACACATCTCAATGATTAGTGTCCTAGACCATTGTATTTTTCCTGTATATCGAAGAACCTGCATTTGGTTCTACGTACAAAGCCATTCTAGGAGCCGATTCGTTTTGAAGATGTGCAGTTTAACAAACACCCTAAAGGGTTAATTCCCAATGATATGGGTCTCCTCGGCAACTTTCTCTTTTGACTAGTGTGTATTTTCTGTATATCTAAGAACCTGAATTTGGTTCTGCGTACAAAGCCATTCTAGGAGCCGATTGGCTTTTAACTGCACAGCTTAACAAACAACCTAAAGGGTAAACTCCCGATGGGTCTCCTACGCAATTTTCTCTTAAGACTATTGCATCTTTTATGTGTACAATGCATCTAAGAACCAGAATTGGTTTTGCGTCAAGAGCCTTTCTAGGAGTCGGTTCGCTTTTAAACTGCTCCATTAAACACACATCCTATGTGGTTAGTCTCCCCTGGATCTCCCAGGCAATTTTCCCCTTTGTAAATGATCGATGCCAATTTTAACAGTCAATGCCGCTTCAAATAACAGTCTATAGCTGTTTTCAAGAAGAAGACAAAGCGTGATCGCGGGAGTACAAGTAATACTATTCTTAACCCTTACCCGATTCCTCACCTTGATCCAAACTCAGGTATACCAACAACTCAAACATAAACGTGTTACAGACGTTGCTAGAAATGACATCAACTGTTACAAACGGCAACGATCGCTTACGCAAGGGCAACTAACGTCTTCGAGGTTGATCAATAAATACCTGGTATTTCCTAAGAACAACTGCAAGAGTTCGCAACAATGCCAGGAATTTCCCCAACGAGCAAGTTTGATTTATCGTCAAAATAAAGAATAGTAATGGAAGACATTTTGCTTGGCGAGCAGCAAGGTTTATAGTTCCTGTTAAACCGTCCAATCAGTGGTATGTGCCGACCATGCTTGTAGAAGGCCGGGCAATCGCCTGCACAAAAGTTTGCGTCAAAGCGTTGCGGCGCGATAATCCAATTCCAGTTGATACTCTTGAAATCAACAGTCAGGTTGTAAAGGCAACAGTTTTTCTGCTTCGCTGCTGGGTCGCAAGTGCCGGCTCCTCGCCGAAAGCGATGCTTGTCTTCGCGATCCTTGACGTAAACCTCGATGAACGGCTGGAGTGCAGTATCTTCACCCGGCTGAATAATGGAGGCGTTCGCATCTTCAATCTCTACATCAAAGCCGTTGTTTGTGCTGGGGTCGCGAAACCACTCGGCAACAATATTCTTCACTTTAAAGCGGTTCCATCCTTGTGATAGTCTTATATTTCTTGAGGCTATGAGGGTCCTATTGGGGGAGCCCTGTTGAGTCGGATTGGTGTACTTATATAAGTTGAGTCTTGCTGTCCTATTTCTGCTTGCACCGCGGTGGCCAATGGTTTTCACGTAAACCCATTGTCTTGCGCGAGCAACCTTCATACGAGAGGTCTTGGGTGAAAACTTAAAATAGCAGCATTTTGGTCTGTCGCCTCGCACGTGTGCAGCAACTGTGAATGAAGATTGAATAAGCGTTAGGACAAAGTGTAAATTGGCCAATGGATATCAAACTTATATTCACTGAAACTGATGATAGGTTTCATTACATTTAAAAAATACTCGGAGCAGATCACTGGGCAATCCCCCGGGGGCACTCTTCAATCGTTTTAGTGGGGGTGTGAAGGGATGTGCGCCGCATGCTTCATGAAGCCCTCGCTTTTTTTTAGATCAAGTTTATTATGCCAACTACTTTAGTCACAATCCGACCTAAAATTGACACCCATGCTCTGAGCGGCTTGTTCATTCAGCTAGGTTTGCTTAGAGAATAATTCACGCCAGTTTTCATACATTTATTATTTTTTGTTTTGAATCCAAGTCCGTAATACTTCAGATCGTTTTGCTCAATTAACAAAACTGCGCAAGTTTACGGGCTTAAAACTTTACACCTAAGCATCGCATTGGGCCGCAGAAAGTCCTTCATACGGTATACTCCTCTCCTTAGTTTCTTCATGGAAGCGATATCACATCTTTTAAAAATTAAAATGTCAAAGTTTATATCCAGATACTTCAAACCAAAAGCACTTTTAAATCTACACTTTGCCGCCCTACAAAATCTGTTCAGGCCCTGTAAGGAAGTATCCTCCTCCCACTCCCCCTCCCCCATCCCCAGGGGTCCACCAAGTCAGAAATGAGTCCGACTCGTGAAGTTCAAAAGATCTGCAATACATTACGAAGTTAGACTTTGTACGGGTTAATTTCCATTTGATGACGTTTCTCTTGAGAGTTTCATCAGAGCGTAAAGCTCGTAGTATTAGAAAATCTCGACAAACAAAAATGTTTCAGCCAATAATTGCAAAGAGAAGGTTGAAAAGCAGATACATACATCCTTTAAGCTTCACAAAATAATCGGGTTAAAGTTAAACTTTATACAGGTTTTAAGCCTTCTTTTCCCTTACCAAACAGCACTCTAGTAGAGCATTATAAACTGGGAATGAACTCAAACACGCGGAATCTGCGAAAACGCAAAGTTTGCGTCCAGTTTAAAAGGTTTTATGCATTCATTTGCTTTTGTTTGGGATTGATGTTGTCATAACTTGTTGTCTCTGGGCACACAATCGGCAAACAAAATTGCATTTACAACTTAACAGTATTAAAAACGTTTTTGGTTTAACCGTATAGACCACAGTACATTACTGATGTACATCTTGGTTGCAAATTATAAGAACACATGAACTTTGGCGAATCCTTTCAGACCATAATTAGCATTTCAAGCTCGCCTCAACATTTATATATTAAGGTTCCTATAAAATGGAACAAAAAAGTGCAGCTCGCTGGGTGTGGAACAGCTCGGAAATTGGATCACGAAAAAATCTCTTTTATAGTTATCTATTATGACCTCTTTGACCTTTTCTAAAGAATATAAAGTTTGTCATGTCAGCTTAAATATATACATTTCAGATTTCTTTTTTTCCCAACGTGATAAAACTGCTTGCAGTTTATGGAATGCATTGCAGGATTCCGTATGAGGAACAAAACAAAAGGTAAGAATGAAGAACCTTTCTTTAACCTCTAAATTTGATTCCGAAAAGTTCACTTCTTTGCTAATCAATGCAGGAAAAAATATACATTTAAGACTAGAAGATAACCCCACAATTTGTAGATAAGTCCAAATCTCAGTAAACGTGCACAGCCTCGTGAGGTGCTTTCAGCCTTTTACAGAAAAAACGGGGGTTATATTTCTTTGAGCCAACCCACAACCATAAAAGTGTTAAATCATGCTTGATACATAGCTAGCCAGCAAGAGCATTCTTGAGTCAAACAACGAAAAAGGACGTACCCGTTCTAACATTGCTAACTTCGATTATTAAACTTAAAGTAGACATTTACCTGGCTCAGCGAACGTGATGATTCTCTCTATTTTCGCTTCTGCTCGGTAGTCGTCCGTTTCCAAGTTAGCTTGCTTGCTTAAGCCTCGACTGAGAGATTGCGAAGCTAACCACTGCTTCAACGGAGGGATGTTCGGTGGAATAGTGTGCCTTGATATATTAGGTAGAGTCGACAAGCCTAGTTTGCTGCGTATCTGGAATTTGATGTTCTCCAAGCGTATATCTAAAATTTCCTGGAAATCAGTTGAGTTGGAAAAGTTAAAAACGCTGGCAAAAACGGCCAGTATAAGAATATTTTTTAGCATGATATCTCTCTTCCGGTGGAGAGGAGTCTAACTGTGTCTGTTCGCGCTAATTCAATGTGCAACGACCGAAGCATTGACCCACAAATGTCTGCGCAGTTGTTAACCACAGCATATCATTTCAGCAGAGCTCAATTTCAGAGCGACACATTGACATTGACATAGGGAATTTTGCAAACCTGAAATATAATACTTCTATTATCGTTGCCAAATCTATTCTTTCGCGATTGATTAGCTTCAAATAAAACAACGATTATAGAGTTTCAATTTTTTTCAGATATTTAGGGTCACTCGTGTCAAAATTCTGGAATTCTTCAGAAATCAAACAAGAAAGATTGAAACTTGCTTTGGAATTTTCATTGTTTCGTAAAACTGCAATACAGCTGTTGAACATGTGCAACGTTGCCACGTTGCGAAAGATTTTTAAAAAAACCACTCTCAAGCGTCTATTTCGTGTAGTGCAGAAACTGACGATCGAGCTGTTATCAACTATAAACAAGCTGGCGGCGCATACCGCACCTAAGAGAGGAGTAACCACCAAATTCATAAGCACAAAAGCGCAATGACAAATACTGTTAATATAGTCAGAAAAGCTAGAAGTTTATAACAGGGACATTTTATCTGAAGATGGAAACTATGAAGTATCCATAGCCCGATAGGGATTTAACAGACCCTTATCTGCCTCATGTTGACGAGCGGGGTCACACCGAATGACTACCAAGTTAAACAACAAGCACATCCCAATACCAAGTCCGGTTCGTGTGTCACAAAATATCTGTGAAATGAATAACAATTTTTGCTGCCAATTATGTCTCTTTCCACCAATATCCAAGGCCAGAAAACTCGACATGTAGAACTCAACGCAGCGTGTAACTCTGGCTACAAATAAAAAAAAGGTCTAGTCGTATCTAAGTTCAGTTATTTCCTCGATCTTCGATCTGTCAATATCCGAGTTACTCGAACACAGTTGGGAATGTTGCCCAAGTTTTTTAAGTCTACCCCCACCTCACTGAAAGAATGAGGAAAGGCTAACTCTACAGAATGAGTGGTATCAGCTTTGCGGTCCCGTACGAACGTGATGTTAAGTATAAACAAAACCTGATTGAGTGTTAGAAAACATTTTTCACAAAAGGGATCGCTATACTATAGCAACAAATCCCGGACTTTCTTTAGAGACGTGTCCAGAACTTTGCTAATTAAATTAGATTGACGAGGAGTTTCAACACCTGGTTGAACGGTTGGGTCTCTTCAACTACGATCACTTGTAATTGTGGACGTCCAATAAAACTATCAATAACACTTTAGTGAAAGGTGTTTTAAGACATAATAAGAAACTTGAATTGCACTGAGAGCCTCATGCTGAACCTGTAAATTGTATCAAAACAGTCAATAAACTCGTATCCGATATGAGTTCAGGATATTTTTAATACTAATTTCATAATGATACTTCAATACTCTTGATAAGTCAAATATTGTATCTCGTTGAACTACACGTTGAGATTGGACCTTAGGAAGTTAAACTCATTTTAAAAGCAGTCAAATCAATTTTTATAGCTTTGAAACGGGCGTGATTGATAAAGAATGTTAAAAATTAGTCTCAAAAAAGTTAAATGCGAATATTTCAAATGACTTAATTTGGACTCATCCCAGATCACAAAGGTTTCACTTGACCTGTGATCTAATGGCCGCCAGCCTAGCAAAAAGAGACATATGGTTTTTGGTAGTGAACGCTTAGCAGGGATAACTGTTGTATCGATTACGTTTCAATTTGAACAGGAAGCAATAGATGAGTTGAGAAGTGGTGTACATTAGCAGTTTCTCAATGATTTAAGCAAACAAGGTTACAGTGAATGGAATATATACAGTCATTAATCCCTAAATGACAATGAGGCCAGACCAAACCAAAGTTCTAGACGAAGATAACAGACAATTGAAGTTAAAGGTCAAGCAAATCCTTGAAAAAAACAATGAGAAGAGCTATTTTGAGGCAATAAATGTTAACTGGTAAAAGTGTTTGACGAGGGGGCGGATACTTAAAGTGTGAAAACAAAGGAAGAGGGAGGCGCCGATTCAAGTCTCGCAAGTGGTGACACTTCACCAATGCACCTTGCTCTTCATACTCGCTTGTCAGCACCTCTTACAGCGAGTGCGAAAAGGTATATACCACACGCCGGTATTGTTATGGTACCACTGAATGGAGTGTGAACTCCCAACCACAGAAAATAGCCCAGTATGTTGGTGCGTAGTGCGTAGTGGAACCTCGAAACCTTATTTTGAAGTCTTTGTGAGGTAAAAAACAACAGCTCTCTTGCACTGTAACATCTGACCTGAAGTTTTAGAACCTGTAGCTTTCATAAATCTTTGGTTCTTGTCAAAGAACACTTGATCACCAACGCAAATCCGAAATGCTCTTAAGTTAAGCTAACACATGATCAAGGACGACAGAGCGACTGATTGATTGTGTGAATCAATTTTGAATCGACCGTTGACATATTCGATTTTAATTGTAAATATCAAGAAATAAAATGTTACTTAACTCTTTGCTTCTGCCTCAGGTTATGAGTCACATTCCCAATTGACGACAAATGTTGTGATAAATGTGCTGCTTGATGGATGGCCTTTACAAATGGTCACGGATGGCCGTAAAAACGATCGATTGGTAGTAAATAAGCATTTACACAACAAGCAGCCACCTTCGAATCATATTAGTGACCTTTAGATTTTAATGCGAGCACGGGTTTTGCTATCAGTACTCTTTTGTTATAAGAACCTTCATTTACGAGAATTTGAGGCTGAAAAATGACCAAAATGTAAGATGCCCAAGACATGAGGAACTGAAGCGAAGAACTTCTATTTTCGATAACAATCAAAATCATGGAAATAATTTGTTTCACTCGTTTATTGTTCGTCAGTAGCAACACTAACTCGCATATAAAATGCTGTGCATGTACGTCTTTGGTTTTTAAAAAAAATTTTTGGTTTTTATTATATTGCTTTCTAGCGGATGAATGATTTAAAGCGTATTTATATGAGCGAATTGAAAATACAAAATGTGCACACAATACCAGTTAAGAACACGTGAAGCCGAAATCCTCAAAAAAAGGATCCATGCTCGGCCTCCAGTTTAGACGTTCTTATAAAAAGAGTGTACAACTTTTTGGTAGAACGAAATTCTTGGCAGGAGTTCGCAAAATCGTTTTTGGGTAAATGTCGTGCTCATCTTCCTGTTTGCTAAGAGAACAGCTGAAGATCTCGCAGTTAACGTTACGAACTAGTAAGTGGTAGTTATGTTCAAACTCGTATTCGATATTCGCAGTCAAATGTAAACTGAGAAAAGTGAACAAAGTGAAATGAAGTGAAGGACTCTTCTCTCATTTTTTATCTTCATTACAGTGCTCCTATTGATGTCATAAACAGAGGCGTTGAAAGAAGATATTCAAACTGTAAGTTGTGACTCCTAAAAATTTATAAGGGACAATCTAATCAGTGTAATTTGTGTTTTATAGATATTAAACGTGTTTTCTTTCCTGAAATTCTTTAACGTTTTAAGTTTTGAGTCAAACAAGACATTGTTTTTCTGATCAGTCAATAAATCTATAAATCTTCGATTTTGAAGGGTAGACTGTACAGGTAAATAATGTCTGAAAAAATCCAAGGCGGTGGCCGCCAAAATATTCAAAATGGCAGATTTTCTTTACATCATGTGACGTCAAAACTAATTTCTTTAGCTATATATGTATGAACTCAATTAGCACACCATTTTTGATATCGAAGAACTCTATCGCTTCCGGATTTTTAGGCAGCGAGCATTTTCAGCCTCTCCCAGTCAGAGGAACTTCAAATTCCAAAAATGCCCAGACTGAATTTACTTTCCAGAAGAGGAAGTGCTTGGTTTAGCAAGAACCTTCCGTTTACTAACGACAAGCAGCATCTCAATATTTGAAAATCTAAGAGCCAAACCTATTTCAGCTTGAAATTTAAAGCACGCAACCCTTTCTTTCAGCATTTCAAAAATCTATAATTCCTCTATTGATAATACTCAATCTTGATTTAAAATCTGGCAATAACATAGAAGACGAGAGAAAATCGATACTTGTATTGAATTTTTGGCTTCTCACTTTAAAAGCCTTGGGTTTCAATTAAAAGAAAGGCTTTTTTCTAAACAGGTGGCTTTCAATATTGTAGGTTTAAACTTCTGATCAACAAACTGGTGTCCTGCAAGATAATATTATGTGCTCTAGGGTTCCAGTTAATCCACTTATTGAGCGTTCTTTGATTCCATTCTAATAGAATCGGTGTGGAATTAAGATTTGTAATGCGAACACAAAACCGCCTTTTACTTGTCGGCGTTTTAAGTCCTCTTAATAAACGTCTCCACTATCTATTTTCTAGAGCTTGCCTGTTACCATCAGTTAATCTACTGTTTATGTGAGAATTAGGATTTTGCGCTGAACACGTTCACCCCACCAAGGCTGGCGATAGAGAGTTCTAGCATTTGACTAGGTACTTGTAACTAAAACGATTTGGAAGAATTGGTACTTGAAATCTAGGGAAATAACTTAAGAAGAATTCATCGATGTACATGTGAAGTGGTTTACACACGGCAAAGGAGATGCCTGGAGCGAAACTTCCTATCAATCACTATCAAGACTAGAAACGAGTAAAAGGTTTCCGATTCTGCCTTGAACGAAAGTATTCTGTCACTGTACTCAAAGTAAACTCTTGTGAAAATCATCTGCTTTCTTTTTCTTAGATCTGTGCGTTTATGGAAACTTGTCTTTATGCTGAATATACACTGAAGTCCTGAGAAGATTTTGAATCGGTTCCCCTTTAGATTTGATACACAAATTCCGCCGAACAACGAAGTGTTCAGATGACACATTTCAAACGAGCAACATGCATGTGCTTCAAAAATGGATAGTTAACACTCTATCCGGCGACAGCAGGTCGTGTTTTAAGCACACTTTATCGGTGATTAGTTTCATTTTACAGTCTTTTTAAAGGCTGCTTATGTTAAGATTAAAATGAATGTAATAAATTCGGCGAAATCAATTAAAGTAGGCTGCAAACTACAAACTTCTTGGCTCCAACCTTTTTTAATTTATTCATTTCTTAACCTTAACACTATTTGTAACTCAATTATTTGTACCCCTTTAAATACTACCTCAAGTATGACAAGTAAGCCGGACAAAGTAAAACTACTAAACAACTAAAAACTTTAACTGCAACGCATCTCGTGCATATAGGAGCTCAAGAATCTCCCCCCTCCAACTTAACAGTCAGAGTGATATTACTACACTTACAGCTAATGAATACAGAAATGATGGCCGTCAAAAAGACTCTTTACGTTCACGTTCCCTCAGTGAGTCACTGGTAAAGTTTTACTGTATTACCATCAAGTGAAAAAAAGGAAACGAGTGGTTGTGTTTAAATTGGCTAGAAGTCTTACAAGAAAATGTAATGCAAACTTAACATTAGTCATTAGACGGGAGGAAACAGGTTCGGGCTTCAGAGCTGGTTCGCCGGTTCCGGAATAAGGATGTGTGATCTAAAAAACCTCTTGCCAGTTCTTTCAATTGAGACAGTCTTCTTCTTTCAAAGTATTACAAACTGATCCTTTTTAATTCAGCTCAACAGTACTGCTTTGAGAGGAAATTGAGGAATCTCCCCGAATGCGATTAACTGTAATACAGTTAGCATTAACGTGGCGCGCTTTACTTATAACGTTTAAATAGGCTGTTCAATTGTATACATAATAAAATTACAGGAATTCGAGTTGGTGTGTTTGTGATGACAGAAAGCATACAGGAAAAAGTAACACAATACAGGGGAAGTTGTTATAAATGTCTATTGGAAGCCGCGTGTTTAAAAATCGTAAAATTCATAAGAATCCGATTTTGGGCCTTTGTGGAAACGACAATGCGGAAAAGTTGATGGTAGCAGACCATACCATACCATGATTCAGGAGTAGAGGAAATTTCGATTCATATGTTATATCGGAACAACTTCATAAGAACAATGAAGTTCGAACAAAGTTTAAGAACGATTTAACAGCAAGCTCAGGCTGCTGAATTAAGGTAGAAACATGAATCAAACTATTGACAACACTTGTAGAGGTGCAAGCCAGAGAGGACAAAAGTACGTACTGACTGAACTGAAACTAAAGAGAGGTGTTTAAACAAATAACAGAGGTACTTCGCTTCCAAATACATGCAGCCTTACAATACGTGCTCTGTATATCACGGGTGCAAGGGGTTTCGTTTTCCAATTTGTTGTTTTTATTTCGTTTTTAGCAAATTCGAACGGCTAAAACAAAGTTAAACTGCCGGATTAAGACAATTTAAGAGATTGAAGTCCTCAATACAACAAGAACAATGAGTCTCGGCAAAATTTGAAGGTTCTTATAACAGAAAAACAGGTAGAGCAGTAGGATTCTTTTGTTGGGAGTATATGTTTCAAGCTCATCCTAATTCTTTTAAGAATTAGAATCATAATCTTTTTAAAACGTTTTCTACTCCAAGGAGGGTCATACGTCATGTGTCATCACTTGGCAAACGTTTTGTGCTGATTGATCTCTAGCTAGTCGAAAACTAATTCATCCGCCTACACAAAAAACCACGCATTTTTCATTTTCAGTGTTATAAAAATTCCAGAAACGTTTTGCAAGTTAAGGTCTCTCTACTCTGTACATCTCTAAGCGGAATTCATTTTCTGCTGATTAAATAATCGAGAGTAATCGATACTTGTGCGAAGCTACATATTTCACAACACAAAGATAAAGGAAAGATAACAATCTGTTTCTCAAACAACAACTGATCTTTCAAAATGTATATACCTTCGATTGCTTCTAAACATCCAGATATTTTAAGCTACACCAGTATACATGAAACTGTAGGGCCTTATCTTACTCGCTACTTATACTGGATCTCTGTCGAAGTAATATAAGTGTAAGAGTTGAAAAATCTCATGACCTTGAAGGCACTTCTTGCCTCTTGGTAGTTTTAATTGAAGTTTAGGGTCAGTGGAAAATGCGCGAACTACTTCCGGTCGGCAACTAAACCTAAACTTCTGTGTGCAAGCGCAATGTTTTGTAACCGCGTTCTGATTTTTGATCCAGTTAGCAAAAAAAAAAGAACCCTCAAAATGACCGTTCATTTTGCGTTTCTTGAAGGCCAGTACTGCACTGCTTGGTGCTATTCGATATGACTTTTTCGAACCAGTTTTCGCCAGTCTTTTTTTCCGAAAACCAATCAAAGAACCAATATGACGATTGTCGTCAACGTGAGCCATGGTGAACCAGTTTTACTTTTCGTCGAATTTCATAAGCTTTTCATTACTTCTTCTTTTGAAATGCAGCTGGACAACTAGCTAATATGCTGTCCGACCCTTCAGAGTCGGAATATGCTTGTACGAATAATAATGAGCTTTAAAATGTTATATCTTAAACTACGCCAAGGATTTCCGATAAAGAACTTAAATGAAATACTGGTATTTCGGCGTAGGCTGGGAAACTAATTAGGGTAGACGCAAACTTTTGATTTTGATTTTGATGTTGTTTAGAGATTTTTTGCATTGAAAGAATTGATGGCAATAGGTTTAATTTTAGGACAGAAATTAGTGATGCTTATTAGAACCGGCTTACAATCACAACTAAATGCTATAGGAAATGGTTGTCCGGCCAAGGGGAACTTGTTTTCTTTAGTCCCAAGTTCCCGCCAACAAAAATCAGACTATGTGTGATACACGAGGTTGTCTGAAAATGAAGGGCTGGTTCGCTACGACGAACCGCAGACATTTTTTTTAAAAAAAAATGTTTAGCAAGGTGGTAAACGTTTTGCAATCTTTACTTATTGAAAAGGTCTTTCTGTTAATTAAAAAGTTGCCCTGCAGTTTGGGTGTCGACGCTGAAATATTTGATACATCTACAACCCGGCTACATATATAGAGGAGAACGAAACACGAAATGCATTGTGAAAAGTACAAAACCCAACTTCGCATCTGCAGTCTTTTCAAGACTTTGGAGTAACGGGCACTGGAAAAAGACCGTGTGACTGAATCTAGTGTCTGGTTATGCAGTTCTGACGAACTCTAACAAAAGCGAAACAGCTCTCTGCTGCTTCCACCTTTTTGGCACCTAACTGCACATGCGTAGTTGGGTTGTATACACACTTTTTTATAAGAAAATTTTTTATAAGAATGGCCAGGCTGAGATTTGCAAAAAAAAATTAGAACGCGCTAAGAACAATCACCAGGCTGAAATTTGGATCAGAAAAATTTAAGAAACTTATTCAAATTTATTCACACATTGAGATGTATATAAGAACAAAGCTCGTCAGAAATTAGTTTGGTCATCCGGTGCTGGTAGCTCGTAACGTTCGCAAACGCTGTATTGACAGTTTGAAACATATTTCTTAGTGCTGTTTTGCATGTAATGTTCCAGGCAGCTAATTCACTGTTTAAAAATATCAGGAAATAAGAACAATTTGAGGCTGAAATCGCCAAAAAACTGAGAACAGGCCAGGCTGAACCGAAAGTTACTGGTTCTTCTATAAAAAATAGCGTGAACTGTACGAAAGTAACTTGCATCGACCTGAACACTAAACAAACCAATGAAGCTAGAAAAACTTAAAACTACAGCACTGTTTACATGGCACAAGTAACCCAGGTTCCGCAGACGGGTTAGAATAGAAAAGTTTCATGTAAAAACCGACAACTCAGGGTAGTTTTTAACCCCGGGTTAGTTTGTACCGTGTAGGCAGGGTTTAAGAAAGTTTGATAAGTTGGCCATTATCTGTTGAAGTTGAGTTCCCATCATGCCTTGGGGTCTGGCAAATGTGGCTTTTCCTTAAGGGGCCGTCGGAGAGTCGATCTGATAACGCTTAACGTCAAATTGACGTTAAGGGGGAGGGGTGGGAGGTCTCATGGTTTGGAATTGACGTTAAGAAAAAAATGAGGAAAAAACGAATGAAATGGTAAGGGAAAGCAACAACTGATGTTTAAACAGGAAATGCAATGCTGCTGTTGGCAAAATAAACTTACTATCACTATCATTTTAGTTGGCTTTTGTAAGTACAAGTAGCATATTTTACAATATATACACGGCGGTCACAATGGTAAAAAGGTAAAATTAGTCGCGCAGTTTTCGATCGAAAATTGAGAATACAAATGGTGTATACATCGACAGATCAAATGTAATGATAATATTTTCATGTTTAACGTGAACTTTGTTGATGCATTTCGATAGGCTATTCGATTGTTCAAAAGGCCATTTTACCAACAGTTTATAATGAAAGTGAAGACAGTCGTTAGTTGTCAGGGCCGTAACTAGCGTCAGGCAGGGGGGGCAAATGCCCCCCTAAATTTTGGACCGGAAGTAATTTTTTGTATGTTTTGTCTCAAGAGGAGATAAAAATCGTCTGTAGCAAATTTTCGTTTCTTGAAAATGCCCCCCCTTAATTTTGTGTCTGGTTACGGCCCTGGTTGTCAGGTCACTAGTCGTTCTATAACGTATTTAAAAGGAAAATATAGGATTGACGTTAAGGAAGGGGGGGGGGAGGGGGTCAGCTCTCAACGTCAATTTGACGTTAAGCGTTAACAAATCAATTTTCCGACGACACCTTAGCTCAGTTCAATTTAGTTCAGTTAAAAGCATTCGCCGCAGTAAACATTACCGAGACGTATGAAAAGATATCAGAAAATTATTTATTATCATTTATCAAAGGTTAATCTGATGAGAAGGGAACACTTTTGTCCCACGGCAAGTTGCAATCGTAGCGCTTACTATGGCTAGATGCAAAGGTTGATAATCTTAAATTGTAAACAATTGAAATAGGAGAGTATTTAGTCTAAAAATTACAATAAACAAGTTACAAAAATTATCAACAGACGAAAAATTTTTTACCAAACCTATAAATATTCTTCGATTCTAACCTATTGTCTTACTAGCCGTTTGCTAGTGGTTTTAAAACTACATGTCTGAAGTTAATGATTAAGACAAACGATTTCCCAAAAAACACATGTGAAAGCTGCGCCACTTGAGTGAATATATTCGAAGGGGATTCTTTGACCAAAGGTGACATGTGGTTAGGTAGTGACCAGGCTACAGTGACGCCTAGTATAGCTCGCTTGCCGGCTCTCCGGTTTGGTTAAAATTGAAAAGTTTTGTTTTCGAAATTCTTTTTGCGCGTGAAATCGAGGAGGGGACCCACCCTCCTCTCGACTTCACGCGCCAAAACGAATTTCGAAAATAAACCTTTTCGATTTTAACCCAACTGGAGAGCCTGGCTAACAGGCTAAGTTACACAAGGAAATTGAAATTACTTCAAAATATCGGGGTTTGTTTTTAATGGGGTTTCAAAGAAAAGACCCAAAACAGGTTTTATTATGCTAACACGTTTTATTGCAAAGTTTCTAGCAAATAATTAACGTAAAAGCACAAAAAAATTAAAAACCAAGAGAAGCTCGTCTCCACTGCTCTTCAGCATGTTCAGTACTTAGTTAATCTTTATTATGAAAAAGTCATGATTTTTTAAATGGACTTTGACCAAAGAAAAAGTAAGAATAAGCAACGCGGTTGTAACTATTGCAAATCCTCAACAACACGCTCATGTACAGTGTTTTACTCCTTGTTGTTCACAGAAGTGTTTTGAAGAGGCCTGTTGCTGTTGCCATTCTTTTGAGCCAGTTTCTTCGCAGGCTGATTGCTTCTACTCAAAGAAACGTTTTGTTGCTGATAGTCAGAAAACCAGATGGTAATCGATTTATTCAACTGTTCGATAACAGCATTTAGTTATCGGACACTGACTGATGAACGATTTTGCTGCAAGTAAGATTTAGGAAAAACAGAGTTGTAAACTGTCAACAAAATCATAAAACGCCACGTATAAGAGGCCTTTTTACTACAGGCAGAACACAAAACACTTCGGTTTAATTTCTTCACTAAAGGAAAAAATACTTACGTGATTTCAAAAGACAAAATCTTGATGTTTCTCCAGCTATACTAGACATACTCAAAAATCTCGACTAGACAGTTTAACTTGTTTACTACCCTAAAAGGCACAGCACAAAGTTCATTTCCAGCAGCTATCAAATTCCAGCCAAGTATAGTGTAAGGTTCAAAATAGAAACAGGCTTGCGTCCGACAAGTGTGCGTTTATTTTGCCAGACGTTTCTAGACAAACTTGACAGTGGTCCATTACAATTGACAACTACATTTTAGCGATGTTGTTCTGGAACAGATGGGGTGAATGATTTAGTTTCTGTTGCTTGGAAGCAACTTTAAGTATTTTGATGGCCGCAGACAGGTATATTCATCAACTGGCATCAGCTGGGGGGAGGGGGTCGCTTAAACTAAAAGAGGGCTGGAGGAAAAGGAGATGGAGAAAAGGAGGCTCCCACCTTCCCCTCTTTCGTCCCCCAAACCCTCTATTTTCTCTAGGTTTAGTTGTAGTAAGTTAAGTGCTCCATAATAATCCCAAATAATATCTTCTGAGCGTTAGCCCGAGATAGGAAATGGGCCCATACGGAGAAAGAGAAAAATCTCTGACCCCGATGGGGTTTGAACCCACGACCTCCGGAACAGATCACCGTTGCTCTACCAACTGAGCTACAAGGCCAGATGGGAGCTGGTCGTGTGAAATTAAGATGGTAATTTGCGGTAAATGAACATGTAAGTGAAGGGGTAACCAAGAAGGTTTGGCCGCTGAGCACTTCTTGGTTACCTTCTTGGTTACCCCTTCACTTACATGTTCATTTGCATCAAATTACCATCTTAATTTCCCACGACCTTAATTTCTCCCTTCCCCGCACGTTCCCTTCCCAGAAGCCCCTAGCGACGCTCCCTTCCCAGAAGCCCCTAGCGACGCTCCCTTCCCAGAAGCCCCTAGCGCGCCTCCAGACAGACGCCTGGGGACGAGGCAGCTGTTTGTATGTGTTTGTGTCTGTCTGTGTGCGTGTGTGTGTGTGGGGGGGGGGGCAGGTGTATGTGTGTGTTTGTAATTTTCGAGACAGAGCCATAGTTTGTTAAGGAGTAGTCTTTCTTTTAATTTACGGAATCAGCCATAAATATATGCACAACTTCAATCTTCTACTACAAGTTTAAATGCGATGTGAGCTTATTGACGTATCCTATCATTAACTAACCTATCTTCCGCAAAATATTGTACAAGTCTTTTTTAACAATTCTACGGCCAAATTTTAACACGCTGACA
>JAOBRG010004574.1:0-24200 GCA_027574985.1 Umimayanthus nakama | reverse complement strand
AATGCAAGAATAAACAAGAATATAATTATTATAAACTCAGACATGACTTTGACGTCATCTGTGCGCAACGCTATTGCACTACTGTATGCAGTTCAAAATGTAAATTGTTTACAGATACACGTACATATTGATAAACTGAAAACCAGTGAAAACTGAAATGTTACCAGTACAGCCGTTAATGTGATTTGGTGCTATCATGGCAGTTTTTATGTACGCAAGCCCCAAAACAGTATTACTATCACCGATAAACTCTGAAAATGTACCACCTGCAAAACTAAGACACATTTAAATTGTCGCAACAGCAATGAAATGTTAACTCCAAATGAATGCTTGATGTACGAAGCGTACCAAAGATCTGATCCGTCATCGTAGAGCACTAACTTTTCCAGGGTTGTTGAATGCTTTCATACTTGTAAAGATTTGTTTACCATAACTTTGCTATTCAACAATCCCACTAATAACTTCAATATATTTATAATGCAAGCATTGACTCAACTGAGTTTAAACTTTCACTGCCTTTAATATTTACATTCTTGATAAGTGCATATTCAGCAAATTTTTGAAACGTTTTCTTCTAGCATTTACATATCCTAATATTTTAAAATTTTGTTTGAAACTATATTTTTTATGTTGCACTATACAGTTTGTGGAAAACAACAATAGAAACGTTTGCTCCAATTTATCAAAAAATAATTCCAGTACTTAGTTTAAATTTTGCGCTAGAAAACGTTTTCTCCGTAGATAGCACAAAACGCGAAAAGCGGTGGAGTTGTAGCGGGGCAGGATGGAAGCAGTCGAGCGAGACCAATCCTCACTACCATCAATACCCTTACTTGACCATCATTACCCATATTTCACCATCTTTATCTATCATCACAATGTCTGTCGCTTGGATGAAACAAACGAAAGTGGGTTGAATTGAGCGAAGGGGTGTCATTAAGAATCTTTAAATGACTTGATTGAATCTGTTCTTTCTTTCCTCTTGAAGAGGTCCGACATTTTTGGTCTCGGTGAAACATCCTTAAGCTTGTTAAACCTGCTCATGAATGTGTTCTTAATGTCCTGGCCGATGGTGCTTGCCGCTGCTTGGAAGCTGGAAGGCAACACGAACAACAGGAATCAAAACAGCTCAATGTCTATAATATGTAAGAGGTTCTCTCTATCACAACACTCTTTTCTTACGGTAGCTGTTTTTACTGCTAATGCTTTTCCTATTGCTACGCTATAGCTAAAAGCTTAACTATTACTGCTACTATTTAAAACACTTAATATTACTAACATGAACATTACTACTATCAGGAAATTAGAACACCATTTTAAAATGGCCATACATTTTCTCATAAAAAAACCAATAATACGGTCACTTTCTTTTGCCAGTTGGTGGTTGTATTCATGGGGCTAACTTGCACCACTAAGTGTTACTGTTACTATAATTTCTAAACCAGTATCACTAATGATTACTGATACTCAAATTACTGCTACTGTTAATGTACACTACTGTTGCCGTTACTGCATAATACTTTTTCGAAACGTCACTGATTACACAATCATTAACAGTACAGCTTACTATAATCGGCATCTAAACAATGCTATTCGCACTACTTAGCTGTCGAAAAACACTTAGATTGGTATCAGAATCTTATAACCACTTTTTCTGGCTAATGCACTTTGGGAATCCCCGAAGTCCTGAAAGATCCCTTAAAGTTCTGAATAAATTACTTACATTAATTCATGTTATTTACCTGTGGTGATGATGCTGCCCTTCCATTTTTGATTGACATTCACGAACTAGAAGCGACACAGTTTCCTGGAAAAGAAAAAAAATAGTGCTGCAACATAAGCCAACACGCCTTTGCAATAATAGTAATAATAATAATAACAATAATAATAGCAATAATACTAATACTACTACTACTACAAATAATAATAATACCGATATGAATAATATGGATAATAGCTATAATGATAAGAAAAGAAGAAGATGAAAAAGAAGAGGAAGAAGAAGAAGAAGAAAGAAGCAGAAGAAGAAAAAAGAAGAAGAAAAAAAAGAAGATGAAAAAGAAGAAGAGGAAGAATTTAATAACCTCTGTAGTGTTACTTACATAGGACGATGGATGAATGAATGTGTGGATGATGGATGGACAGATAAACGGACGGACGGATGAATTAGTTGGTTGGTGGATAGATGGATGAATGTGTGAATGGACAGACGGATGGACATGTGGATTCATGGATGGACGAACGGACGGACTAATAAATGAACAAATCGCTGGGTGAATAAGTGGATGGCTGGAAAATAAATGTTCCGATAGATAGATGGCTGAACAAATAAATGGATAGCTGGGTGGATGAAAGCAGAATAAGTGTATGGCAGGATGAATAGATGAATAGATGGATGGCCGAGTGGATAGATGGCAAGACAGAAAGAAAGGACAACAGGTAGAGAGAACCGACGTGTTGACTCACTAAAACAAGATCAAGCGCACCTCGTACTCTGGGGAGAGATCCTCGACATCTTCCTTGACACACTTCAAACCAGGTATGATATAACTACTTAGGACTTCGGATGAAATGACTGAAGCATTGGCAAAACGTTAAGGAGTATGCAGTTGGCAACAAATGGAATATGTTTCTCTACCTTGAGAGAATCCATATTTAAACCGAACTAATCTGAACAACACAAACAAAAGCAACAGCATCGACTGGAATCCAGTTCGGTCTGTAATCAAACGAGCGACAAGCGCAAAGTGAGAATCGGATTTTTTTATAACAAGTATGAGTACAGCAAGGATCGGATGAGATAAAGTTTTGTTACCAATTTTTCATGTTAATCACAGCATATAAGTTTTAAAGGAAGTGAACGAAGGCTGCTTTGTTTTATATTCTACAAACCGTGCCGTCCCACTGTTTTGAATAGACCAGTTTCGTATTTCCGGTTGCCGCTGATTACAGTGACTATAGAGTTTTCTTTACAGCACGAGCCTCGTCTTGATGTTAAGTATTCCGAAATACCGGCGAGATCTGAATCTCCAACAATACACAGAGCTGTGAGCAGCTCATATCCACTCTGGAGTTTATGAATATTTTAACGTCAGGGCGAGGCTCGTGCTGTAAAAGCGAGTCTATAGTCATTGTAATCAGCGGCAACTGGGAATACGAAACTGGTCTATTGCGTGTGAGCCAAAATGTTCCGTTGTACATTTGTATTTCCACACCTATATTGTATTTTGTGCAAGGGTACGACCAACAGACAAAAGCGATAGAGAACAAAAACAAATAACAAAGAAACTGGATAGTTCTATAGCAAGTCTCACTTTATCAGCTACGTGCTCGTGCAACACTGATAGCGTAAACAGGCAAAAGATCAGGTTTTTTTCGGTCACGCCGAGACATGTTGGATACAGTAGCTAGCATGTTAACGAGACCTTCAATGGCAGCAAAAGGTAAGTTTACAAAGGATGTGCTTAAAGGAAGACAAAGAATTGCGTTAACATTTTATCATGTTAGTGATACACTGATTGCATGACCATGTTGGAGTGTCACGTTATTGCTGGTCACGCCAAAATGCAGTAAGGCTCTACTCTGAGAACGAAGCATTCCATTGGTCATTGAACAATAACAGTAACAATAACTGACACTTTTTAATAATACGCTATTGTATGTTTTTTACGGATGATCAGTTTAAGAGTTAAGGTTTTGGTTATTTGTTTTGTGTTTTTATCCAATGGGATCTTTCGTTCTCAGAGTAGAGAGCGACTCCCAAAATGTGAAGGATACAGCAGCAAGTTAACGAGACGTACGCCTCCAGGAGTTCCAGAGCGATTTCTCTCCGGCGGTCATCGTCCGGCAAGTTGTTGTTGATAGAAGCCATGATGGCCAGTCGGGGAAGGAGAACTGCAACGGCAACAAAAAAGAAGTTAACAAAGTGTTATCTTAACGGGAGTCCCGGCAAAATGTTTTTAAATCTTTAATTAAATTGATCCTCGTGGCAATTTCAAATTTCAAACTCTTATATTGGGTTATTAATACCAACTTATTAACTATGAGTGAGGTCTGTATGGAAAATACAAAGCTGAGGCCTTGCTGTACTGATGAATGCACCAGGACTAAAGTTTTGTATTCCCGTCTAGACATAATCTGCGAAGTAAATAAGTGTTTTACTATTAGTAACGACTCGACAGCAAAGTGCTGCGTGAACTTTCGCATTTATTTAGGGTGGACGGCCTGAACTTTATTACTAATAATTAACATTTGACCCCTTCCATACTTTGATATTGCCATCTGGTCTCCGATTTAAAAGCCGCCAAAAATGTATTCCCATGTATCTGACGAATACTATTGATGGAAATGAAGCGTGGCAGCAATTATATGGTCCTTCTTCTAAGGAGGACAACTACAACGTACAAGTGAAAACAACGTAACCGTAATACCGGTGGGCGCGAAGTTCAGACCGTTCAAGAACCAATCAAAACGCGCCAGGAATTTTATTTGACTTTAATTTCAGCGGCATCACCATGCTTGTCTTACAAGTTTAAGTTTGCAGGTACAACCTTGGTTTTGTACGCTGGTGGAAGACCGGAAGTGAGCAGGTCTCCGGTGCATGCGTCTGGTTCATTTGTGTTACAAGTTATTCTTACCATAACTTATCAGGCAGACTTATTGGTATATTAAACGTTCAAAACTATCCTTATCCAAGCACATACAATTTTTTTTATTATACTCATATGCGCGTTTTGTTTTTCATCTTGTTTTCTATTTTTCGCGCTTGCTTGGACTACCGATTTGTATTATCATTATGGCCTCACACGTATGTTTTAGTACAATGGTTTCGGTTTTGTTTTTCTTTCCAGTGATGCTGTTTGTTTAGTAACTGTGCTCACACAGTGGATCGCTCCTCTTAAAGATTCTACAATTGGTCTATGGTTCAATGGAGCCGAAACCAATGGCAGAAATGCACACACTTGTGTTTGTTTGTGTATTTATTTACTTGTTTATTAGTTCCTTCCCTGTATTGATCTGAATCTATTATCTCTCTAGTTGACCAATTTATCCTGCAAGTTCTTATAGCCTGCTGGCTGTGTAGTTTAACTTATAGTTATTACAGCCAGCAGTGCATAAAATTATGGTTAATTGTTTCTTTGTAAAAATTTCTGCAAGAATATGCACAAATAAATCTTTGTCATTGTCATTGTCATAGGTATCCTACTGAGGAACAGTTACTGATTTCACTTTTATTTTAGCGACATCATAAATGTCTGTGCAGTTTAAGTTCCTTCGGGAATTAATTACGCAAACTTACTATTATGTTAAATGTTTTTAAATAATCCGTGTCCTAGCAAATTTATAATTGATTTTTATTACACACATATGTGGTTTTTTTTTCAAGTTATTTTCCAATTTTGAGCGTGCTCAAATCAATGTATTGTATTGTGGCGCCACAAGCAAATTTCATTTAACGGTTTCAGTTCTCTTTTCCTTGACAATGCTGGTGTTTGTTCAGTAACTGTGCTCTCATAGTGGATGGCTTCTCCTTAAGTGGTCTGCAACTGGTCTAGGGTTTAATGGAGCTGAAATCAATTGAGATGTTGACTGATGTTTATTTGCTGGTTTGACTTTTTCTTCAACGGCGTCATTGTTATATGTTCAATAGAAATTTACCCTCTAATAATAGGTAGTTATATCGCCTCTTGATACTTTTCATAGTTTGCAATGTTCTTTTATATTTGGGTCATTGCACGGCAATCAACTTTCACTCGTCTGGTCGTCTGAGACGAGTTACCTTAGCGGTGGACAACCAATTTTGCTGAATCACTTGTCCGTATGGACGAGCAGAATTGATGCATCATTCAGTCTGAGTTTGTAACCAAGGAAAACAACAACAGCTAAAATGACTGCTTTGAAATCCTTTTTGAGTTGGTGTATATGCCTTCGACAGGTAAATGCAACACTTTGACATGATATTTTCAAAAGTTGAAGCAAATTTGTGTATGAGAATTTTCTTGGACAAGTGAAAATTGCTTATGGACAAGCAAAACTCAGAACTTAGTTGTCCCACGGACGAGTGAAGAAAGGAAAAAGTTGATTGCCCTGCATTGTGGTTGGAGTTAATACTATATTTTCATTTTCCTCTGTACCACAATCTCTGTCTTTCTGTTGTCTTCTATATTCCTTCTTCGGCGGTTCTTCTGTACAAGCTTTCGACAGTCCTGCCCTCTTCAGGAATACAGAAGACAACAGAAAGACAGAGATTGTGGTTCAGAAGAAAATGAAAATAGTATTAACTTTTCATAGTATTTAGAGAAGTAGTTGATTTAGATTGTCAAAGGCCTCAGTTGGATATTTCCCGTACAGACCCTACGCTCGGTTAATAAGCGGTAAGTAGTTGCAACATGTTAAGTGATATCCGAGATGACCAGTGGAAAACAATCGTCCTATTTTAAAGCTATTGCTTAATATTGCACAGAACCAAAACTCCGCCGCGACAAACAACATAAAGTAGAAAGTACGATACCTTCATCTCGAAAATGAGGTTCGGACTGAGGCCCGACTTTTGCGAATGTTCGGATCATTGCGATTTGAACCTCGTGTTGGTCCTTATACTGAGGATCCTCGAGGAACGACTGGAATTGGACGTATACCTTCTCTAGAATCTGTAAACATACAACTAAAGATCAGAGATTGGATCTGACAGGACATCTTATCTGTCATCCGAGAGTACACAACTACAATTCAGAAATTTGATCTGAAAGGACACATTTTCTTTCAGCTGTGAACACCCAACTACAGTTCCCAAAGATTGGAACTGAAAGAAAACCTCCTCTAGAATCTGTGAATACACAACTACAGTTGATAGATTGGATCTGAAAGGTGTTCTTCTCCAGTGTCCGAGAATACTCAAAATTTAGCAAAAACAAAAGGTGTTACAGCATTCCAAAAAACACACACCACTGTAGCAGAATGATAACAAGTGAGCTTAGATCTTAAAATGTTTTTGACAAACAAAATTAACTGAAAATATCATGGCAACGTTTCTCTATACAATACGAAAACCCACTATTTCCGTGCTATTATGAAATAGCTCGCCAAGTTTACAGTGGAACAAACGAAACCTCATTTCGATGTGGTTTTTGTTTTCTCTGTGCACGTTTTAAAAAGCTGTTCAACGCGTTGCCAAAGGGTTCCTCTCAGACTGATTTGGTTATTGATCCAACTAAAATAAGAAACAGTGGTAATACATGTAACTTTCTTACCATCGCATCACTGACATTCCCTACAATTGCTCCAAATGCAGGTATCGACGCCGCCCTAACTGACCTGCCGAGTGAAGAACCAAATAACACCAATGATGTAAGGTTACGTTAACAATTCTTTTTATTATCATTGTTATTACGATTACTATTACTATTATTATTATTGTTATCATTATTATCATTATTATTATTATTAGTTTTTACATTTGTTACTCCTTACTGTTATTGATTTGTTACCAGTCAAAAAAGGTGAACAAAAAAAAGTGAGGATCGAGAACAGAGCAATGCAAAAGTACAAAATGGTTCTATGAGCCGCACCTATCTGTTACAGTACTGTAAGAACTACTGACACTGATGTAGCTGTTACAGGTAGATCAACTTACATGTGTGAATCCGAGGCGAGCGTGACCAGCGCTGGTAACACCTGTCTGCTTATAGTGTCCAGGTCCACTCCTGTAATGAGAACCTTGACAGAAACAGGGGATAAGTAAATATGTGGAAGATACTGAACAACAGAACCGTTTGTCTATTTGTGGTTTGTTTTACCAAACCCTCTTCTTCGCAAAAGCATGAGGGATAAGTTTTACCATAGTTTTACCACAGTAATTACCTCTTAAACAATCAACTACAACGAACATGAACTTTGGTTTTAGAAAATCTCAAAAAACACGTAAGAGTACCGGCTGACGATAAGACTTTTGACAAATGACGAATAGAACTCAGAGTAAAACATGTCTGTCCGAAAAAAAGGAACTACTGGCGAACTGTTTTTTTAACACACATGTAACCATGGCAAAAACTTTCATGGTTAAGGGCATTATTATTGATTATTATACGGCAAACACTTAGCGCGTTCTGATTGGCTCTTGAACGGTCTGGATTTTTCGTAATTCCCGCGAGCATGATGGGTTTTTGTTTTACGACCAACGCATTCGCATAAGTAATAGAGAATTTCGACTGCACGGTGTTATAATCGTTTCTATGACGAATACCATACAATAACATACTTATTACTCTCATAAGGTCGTTTACTAATACTCACTTGGTAACGTATTCAGAATCACTCACCCTGAACAGCGGTGCGGCTGTGCATCGCACTTCAGATTCCGAATGAACAACAATCTCCCACAGGACGCCTATCAGCATTTGGTGGTAAGCGGGAGTGGTACTAGAACATGGGAGTAAGATATTAATGGGTGACTGTCCCTGACTACAGGAGCTTCGTAAAGTAAGCATTAACGACTGACGACTCCCTCGGCAAAAACGACGTCATGTATGGTAGTGAGGTATGGTGAAAATCATCTAAAAAACGACAGTTTACGCAGACGGCGAAGACGGAGGTGGTAGATTTTCCGGGAGGGGACACAATTTTTAGGGTTCGCTGTTGTAAGGGGGGGGGGGGGAGCTTATGTTTTAAAGGCAAGTCTGGCTGGTGGATAGATGTTAATTGGAGTTCACTTTAACAGTAATTTGGTAATCAATTTCCATTCTCAAGGAAATACGTCCAAATTTGAAATTTTTGCTGCTTATACTTATTATGCCTGAGACGGCATTCTGACAAGTTTATAAGCCACTTTCAGATTTGAGCTTTTGTCATATTCTTCGGGACTGGTTGTTGAGGCTCCTGGTTACTTTTATCTTTTCAAAAGTTTGCTTTATCGTCACGAAGGTGGCGTGAGAACCGTTACAAGAGTAAGTTCAAAAATTGAACAAACACTTCAACCGTCTGCTACTCGCTCTCAGTGAAGAAAACGAGAAAAGTTTTAACTTGCGGTCGAAACATCTTTTGTACCCGTTGTTTTGATACATTGGAAAGAACATTGTGTTACGACTACTTTGTCTCTCATGGATTTTTGATATGAGTGTTCAGAATGAAATAAATGACTTTGAAATCATGGACACCAGCTGACTTGCCTCAATCTTCAAATGTTCGCTTAAGTCACACTGATCTGCCTAAAACTTTGCCACATTTTTGAAAATATTTTTGACAACAAAGATATTGTGAGTAGAGTGATGATGTCACTTCCATCGACTTTAACATTGTCAAAAGTACTCAGCTTGTTGTGTGGAGATGACTTTTCGGCCAAATTAGTGAAGGAGAACTCACTTAGTGTGGGTAAAGACTATTTGTTTTCCTCCTACACAGTGCTGGAGAAGCTCACCTTAAATGCTGGTACATTAAAACAGCACTGCTAACTGGCAGTGACATGTCGGACAGGGTTATGACAGAGTCACGCACGAGTACCGTCAGCGTTTTGATGTTCTCTTCCTGCAATACAATACAAGAAAAGGAACTCAGTACGTAAATTAGTGAGAACGCAGAAAGCAGTGCTGAGCAGCCGCCTGAACATAGCAACAGCTTTTAAAATTGTGTGTTGAACATCAACTGATTATAGATATTATTAGTGCCGCATCAAATTAAATTAATGATGAACATTATTAGTTCTACCTATCTTACAATTTTACCCATTCCAGGATTTTCAAGGACCGCAACCCAAATTCAAGGACTTTCCAGGGCCTGGAATTTTCTTTTGCCAATTCCAAGACTTTCAAGGATTTCCAAGGACCGTGGCAACCCTAATCAAGTTTTACTCAACAATGTAATCTCAAGAGAGCCAGCTTACTGTTCGCAAATCAGCCGAGTTTCTGTGTTGTCCTCGCTCTAAAAGTAAATTGATCCATTCATTTTCCATCGCTTCAACTGATTGACCCATATCAAAACTCCATAACTTTCCAGGCCTGAAAAACTAATTTGTAAAATTCTTCGACTTTCCGGGTTTTCCATGACCCCTAGGAACCCTGTTATATTAGTTATTGCGTTAAGCTTCACACGAAGCGATAATTCGGTATTAATTATTTACTAATTATCTTATTATATTGCATATTCCACGTTTACATCATTAACCACTTTTGTTCTTCCCGGCCTTGGGATATTTATCCTCCTAAATAGCCATATTTATTCCAATTTTACAAAAAAACAGCAGTATGGTCTTTACCGTTTCAAAGCAGCCCAGTATCCCAGCGGCCAGCACTGGCAGAGTTGCACTGGTCATGAGAATGTCTTTCTCCTCACGAACGTATTCTGGGTGGGAAAGAAGGTGGTTGTGGTCAGAAATGGTGCATAAGCTCGCAATGTTGCACACTTCACTTTGTGGTTTTGACTGGACAGAAAAAATCTCTTGAAATTGATCTCAAAGCTTCGACTTGGTTCATGTTTCTTATCTACAACCATTTTGAAACTGGAAGTTTCGAAATTCAATCGATATTAGGTTCAAGATGGCGGACACAAACTTAGTCGCTGTCTCTCAGGGTTTGGGAAAAAAATTATTCCTCTCACTATTTTCTAAGAAAAAAGGCTCTGGCAAACCCAGAGTAGCAGCCAACTAAAGGTTTTATCGTCTTACGCTATCTATTAATAAAACTACCCCCCACCTACCCAACTCCGGAGACAAAATCCTTTCGACTCTAATTGTCGAAGTTAAAGCTGTATGTATTGGCTAAATAGTTTGCGTGCCCGAGAAGAAAAACCACTCATCTTCCAAGATATTCAGTTATGGTAAATAACAAAAAAAGGTTTAAGGATTTTTCCAAGAATTTTGACGATTTTTAAAATACTAGAAGCCTGACTAAGGACAAACCAAAAGTCTCACTTCCAAGAAACGCCGAATGTCTCTTCCGTTGTTCACACATCAACAAAAATCGTTCAAAACTTCTCGGTAAACATAATCTTTCTCAACCAACCTATTTAAATGACAAAAAAGAGTAACTTACCACTAGAATTTGTTACTAAGTCTAATTTTTCTAAACAAAATGGCCGGATCTGCAAGTAATAAGCAAACAGCACAAAAAAATTAGGTAATACAAACCAGATCTCAAATATTTGGTTAACAAAGGCAAACTTTAAGCTAAAAATAAACATTGTTGAGGAAAACTGAGCATGAGAAACACCCTTGAAAGCGAAACAAATTACTTCGCTGCTGAACTACAGTTTGATCCTGTTTACCGTGGTTACTTCAAGATAAAAGTTTTAACAAAAGCATAATAATGAGTATAAAAAGAGAAGGGTTATTTTAGTTGCACTCCTTTATACATATCATGAATTACAGTTGTTTACAGTATGGAGACATGGGCATTTTCCTTGTTGTAATGATAAACAATCAACTATTTCTGAGTCATTATTTGTTTTCCAATGCCTACTTGACTGATGACTGGTTATAAAATATACTTTTAACATATAAAAATACCAAGAATAGTAACTTGCAGTCAGAGCTTGATGCAGAAACGGACAACACACGCATGGAAACTTAACAACAATAGAGAGGATAGCAGACTCCTTTCTCAGTGGCAAAAAATGTCCTGAAATGTTGTAATACCTTGCGATTGAACAAAAACTTGTTCGCTAAAACTGCGCTGTCCAGTAATTACATGGCACAGATCCTTATACAATACAATACAATACAATACAATACATTACAATACAATACAGTTCAATACAAAACAATACAATACCACACAATACAATACACACCACATAATACAACAGAACGCAATACAATACAATACAATGCAACGCAGTGCAGGCAGTACAGTACAGTGCTACACAATACTTTGACACGTATCATAAAAGAGCTAAATGAAAAGTCGTTAAAATACAAGCGTTTAAAAACTGAACCACAAAACAAACACTTCCTTTCATCTGGTTGCCTACGAGACACGTTACCTTGCTATCCGTGAAAGGTCGCCCGAATGTGACACAAATTGTGCTAAACAGCAGAACCAGATATTGGATACATTCTGATTCTGAATTATGGACACGATCTGCGGAGAGAAAGACACCAAGTAAAGACAAAAATGGAGTGAAAAAAACACTATCTATATTTCTATTTGGTGATAAAATAATTCAAAGGCGAAAAGTATCTGCTTGGAGCCCGCTGGAAGGACATAGGGCGACTGCTTGGAGGCTATTCAAACTCGCGCTCCTTGCACCAAAAAACCCCTAACAAATCAGTTCTTCAAGACATTTTGACAGTACTCACCTAAAACTGCAATCAACTTTGGTATGCTGCAAAATAAAAGCACGTCTTAGTATTAGTATAACTCACTAAGTAAATTTGTAGGTGCAAGTGGACAAAAAGAGTTATCTTCACAGAGAGTACTGCTCTGTAGACTTTTTAGTAACTTTCATCGTTGAAACTTTAGCACTTAATAAAATAGTATTGTACATATAGAATATAGTGTATAGTATAAATATGTAAAAACTTAGTAACGTGCTTTATTAAATACAGTCCAATGGTTATTCAAATTCCAGCAATTTGATTGGTTCGGTAGTCACCGGTTATCAGCTCTTATTCTAGTGATTGACTATATATGGAAAATGCATGGTTGTGAAGCTGTCATGTGACATTTGATTCAACAGAAACTAAGTTATTTTTTAAGGCGGCGGCTTCTTCTGACACAATTTGTTTTCAAATAAATAATTGTTATATTTGATAAAACTGTATTTAATAAAACAATTATTCGACCTTCTGAATATTAGTTGATTATAACAGATTCGCGCTCTCCTAATTCGCAGAGTAATCAAATATTTAGTTAAACGTAATGACTGAGTCGCGACATACAACTCAGTTGTGCTGCTATCCTAATTTGGCAGGAATTGTGACCAATAAGATTGAACAAAGTTTTTATTCTGCAAGTTTATAGTTCGAACGCGCATACGCAAATAGCGTACTGATATTATTATGTTATCATTATTGTCAATATTATTGTTACTATTATTATTATTAATACTATTTTTTATTATTATTAATATTATTATTGTCATCATCAAACAGAGACGTCAAGATTTCTAATAGTAAGAACTGATGTATTGATCTATGGAATATACTTTCAGATTCTCAGTGTCTCAATCTTCTGAAGACAAAATCATATACATTGTAAACTAAATGCAAGTGCAAAACTTTATCACTTCATGCCTCACTCTACACTGAAGAAGTAACAACAAACACAAATAGTCATGTGACATACATCAGGCAATAGTTATACAATACACCTACTATTCAAAAGAAACCCATGATAAGGCATCCCAAAGTTCATAGCCCTCTTGGCCTATGTGTTTATCAAATCTCCTTATTAGGAAGTTGGTCAGCTGAGTGCTTCCGAGTATCACGTTAAGATCAGCCAATGAGGAGGCGGGAGGCAGTAGGCGGTCCTCGGCAACTGGAGGATGAAAAGTAACATGAAGTATGAGGTAAGACGTGAAGAAAGATACAGTTTAATTCTGTTTTGTTTGCTTAATTTAAAAAATGGGTTACGTTCGAAATTCTCTCTTTCACAATCTTGGTTTTTCATCAGTCTGATAAACTTACAATCTTGGTCCAGACTCACTCAATTTGAGTATTACAGACCCGTCAGCTGGCAGAACCTAACACCCGGATTACTCCACTCTTTTTGAGAAGTATGTGGGTTTTTAGGGTCTCCCGTAAGAACGTCCAGAGACTAGACAAAGGCTTAGCGTTCCTTTCCACGGACGGCCGGTGTGGCGAAAGAATTAAGGTTGTCCAAAGTTCAACCCTCGACCAGGGCGGGAAAGAACCCGGGACCTCATGATTGGCTGTCAGAGACCTATCCAGCTACGTAAATCTCACACACACAAAGTTTCTTATCTTTCCTAATGGGTAAGCCAGTATCAATGCATGCTTTTGAGTTGTCTGTGCATCTGCTTTTTAAAAGCTAAACAAATAGAGACAAATTACTAACCACAAACAAATGCCGGAAAATATCTTTTACGCTACAAACGATTGATGTGAATGGCTACAACTGATAGCGAATGATAGTATATTATCGATAGTGAACACTTTCAACTGATGGCGACTGAGACGTATAAGGAAGACAACTATGAAGAGAATAGAGAAGGAATGAAACGAGCTGGTGGAGTCAGTGTGTGGGAACCTACCGGGAACGTTGTACTCTTTTACCTCTTCTAACGTTTTCGCAAATGGGGCTGAAAAACAATAAATGCTGTTTGTTCTTTCTACAAGACACAAATTAAGCTATCCACTGAACAACTTGTAAATATGTATGTAGATACTTTGAAACTCTTTATTTCTTTCCTTTTAGTTTTTTGTGTGTGTGAACATCACGATTTAATTAACTCATTAATAATAAATGTTTTCTCGTTCCTGTTTTCCCCTCTTCTTTTTTATGACAAATGATAAAAAATAATGCAATTTACATTTGGCCAAATGTGTAGGATAGCCTCTGGATATTACAGTTATCTGAGCACAAAATATTCTGTTCATGTTTGATGTTGTTACTTTATGTTTTTGTAAAAAAAGTACTATAAAATATAAAACTGAATTGAATTGCTACAATTTGGTTCGAAATTGCAGGTCGTCACTGCTGAACCAACAACTAAACAACTAGCAAGCCAGGGTGAAACAAGTTAAATTCTTGTAATCATAAACAAAAGTGTTTGAGAACTAAGTCTCGTCAATAAGTAGCCGGCATGTTAGCTGAGAACCTCAGCGAAACTAAAAGCAAACAAGAATCACCCAAATTTGTTTTTATATTTCTGTACAAACATAGATTTTCTACAAAACTCCTTTCCTAAACAGCGCGTAAAGAGTTTTTAAAGATGCATTTTGAATGTTTGACCCAACACGAGTGCTTTTATTGAACATTTGTTTTTGCTTCGGCAATAGCAATATCCGAGAGTAATACTGCATGTACTATCAACACAAACAACGAAAACGGCGTCACTAGTCCAGTTCTGGTCCAACTGTTTCTTCGCTCTTCCCTGCGCTCTGGGTGACTGGCCCAGAACTGATACTGTATCACAACTGTTATTTTCCGCTTCTAATCGTACAGTTTTGGTTTTGACGTATTTCAGATACAAGCACTGAAGTACTCAAGGAAATGTTATCGCCTCATACAGTTTGAAGACCTTTCTGTAATTTTTCTAACTCCGGCTTTATTGATTTTTGTATTTTTACATTAACTTTATCACAGATTTTAGCTTTTACCGGTTCGAAGTTTTAAGTTTGTAAACAATAAGCAACTCAGCATTTAGCTGCAATTACATTAAACTTTAATTAGTGTTAATTTTCTTTTTATTATGATTATTTATACTATTACTACTAATTTTTATTATTACTGTTATTATTTTCATTACTATTATTATTACTGTTTTGCACACCTGACTGAAGTACCACGGCAAAGAGCATGGGCACTAACGACGTCAGCACTTCTATAAATCGTATGACTCGACTGCGGATGGCGTCAATCATTCTGTTGAGTTCTTCTTCATTATAATCTTCCTCTGTGGACTCCAACACTTGATTGAGATCATTCAGCGAGGATTCCAAATGAACCAACAATGACGTCATCAGCCTTGCCTCAAATTTACCTAATTCTTGTGCCCAGGCCGCAAGCGAAGGCAGCAACACCGTCTGAGCTGTTTTAACTACATTTTCAGCTTCGTCATTTAACGATGACACAAAAAGGTCGTGTGCCTGTAGAACGAAAAACTGACACAATTTTAGAGGTGCGTGTGTGTGTCCGCTGTATCTTCGCATGTGCATGTCCGTTATGTATGTGTATGTGAATGTGTGTCCCTCAATGAGTGCTTGTACGAGTATGCGTTTCCGCTGTGTGTGTGTGTGTGTGTGCGCGCGCAGAAGCAGATCCAGGATTTTCAATGAGCGCCGAAGGCACAAGCTTTTAGGGGTCTGGCATGCCCCCAAAGAAATTCTTGAAAATTTGAGTCTCTAAAAAGGCCCTTTCCAGCATTTTGAGACGAAACTCGCACTCGCTTAGTACTAATTTTTCGCTAGAAAATTTCGCTCTTGAAAAAAAAGAAAAAAAAACCAACTCCCCCCCCCCCGTGGATCCGCCACTTTGTATGTGTAGTTAACGTTAAGTCGCACAGATCATTTTCCCTATTTCAAAAAAAAATTAGATCTGTGTGTATAAAAAGCCTAGGGATAACAGCGTACGTAAGGGGGTTCAGTTATAAACTATCTCTTTGAAAACCATAAAAGCTACCCACTCAAAACACGCTTAAGGGAACTGCAGCCAATTTGTGCGTTTGCCGGGTATATTGTCAAACCAAGGTCTCGTCAAAAACATTACTTATTAACACTGTTGCAACTGCAAAAATATTGCAATTCATCAAATCTCCCATTACCTAGAAGAAACACGACCAACTCTCGCCTCACATGGCTTGGCTGAACTCTACTAACCTGTTCGTACTTGTCTGTATCTCCAATGTACGTCACAACTAGACCCAGGCTCTTCGTTACAGCTTCTCGGACAGCCTCGCTGCGGTCATCGCTCAACATCTGTTTCAGCATAGACCAGACGAGGGACCCACGAATCTCGGCCTGCACCCAAAAGAAATAGAGCTGCACATCGCTTGCTAGATATAAACACGAGCTACTGAAGTATTACTGGCTTTATGCGTTCTTTTAAATGATAGGAAGTTGGCACTTTGGAAAACAATGTGTCAACATCAGTAAAAACCCAATAAATTATATTAAAAATTTACAACTAGTACTACTGATAAACTCAAACAATCGCAGCAATACATCATCGTTTGCAATTCTATCTTTATCAAATACCACTCTGTTCGTAACCCGACAACTTCTGTGGTTGAACTACTAATTCTCTTTTTTATGAATTCACTAGTTTTAAAACATACTGTACAGGTTATCTTTCTCAAATACCACTCTATTCGTAACCCGACAGCTTCTGTGATTGAACTACTAATCAGGGGGTTTTTACCCTTGCTGAGTGTATACTTATTTTAGGCTCGCCCCATCTCTTTTGATGTAGGTGCAACTTTATATTTGTACAGAGAAAACCAACAAAGACGAAGATGAAGACGGGGAAGTGGAAGAGGACTAGCTGAAGAGGAGAAGAAGAAGAAGAAGATACCGTACAGGTTATTAACATTCTTGAGTGGTATTTCAGAGGGCTTTTACCCTCGGTGAGGGTATACTTATTGTAGGCTCGCCCCATCTCTTTTGATATAGCTGCAACTTTATAATTGTACAGAGAAAACTAACAAAGACGAAGATGAAGACGAGGACGGGGTAGAGGAAGAGAAAGAGGAAGAGGAAGAAGAAGAAGGAGAAGAAGAAGAAGAAGAAGAAGAAGAAGAAGAAGAAGAAGAAGAAGAAGAAGAAGAGGAAGAAGAAGAAGAAGAAGAAGAAGAAGAAGAAGAAGAAGAAGAAGAAGAAGAAGAAGAAGAAGAAGAAGGAGAAGAGAAAGAAGACGAAAAAGAAGAAAACATAAAAAATAAGCAAAAGAAAAAGATGAATAAGAAAAAGAAGAAGAAAAAGAAAAAGAAGAAAAACAACAACAACAAAAACACAACAAAACAACAACAGCAATAGCAATAAAAAAAATCTGAGCGAGAGAGCAAGAAGCGGCAGCAGGAGAAGACTAAGATGCGGTCGAAGATGAATGCGGTTAAAACACCGTGTTACTTACTGGTATGTAGGGCGCCAATCCCCCACAAGCCTCAGCTACTAACAACCTCCTCTCGTGGTACTTGTGGTTAATCTGTGAAACAGAGGGTGAGTGATTCAATGCTGAATGAGACAACAACCCAGCCAAAACGTCAAGAAAACAGTCAATTCGCGCATACACTTCTGCCGCAAAGAAACTGACCGGTGAGTTGACGCTACAGTGGGGAATCTATGTTCTAATGTCATTTTCTATCCAAATATTTGTCCAAAGTAGTAGGTTTTTCGGCGTCTTTTGAAATCTTTCTCGCGCAAGATTTGCTTGGACACGCATTTGCCAAACGTAGTACGTTTTCTTTACTGATACACTTAAAACAATTGGCTGAAATTTCAACAGAACAAAAAAGGCTCTTGTTGAAAAAACCGAACTAGCAAGTTTATTGCTTTTCCACATATCAAATACTTTTCCCATTTTAAAATTTTCTATTTTATGTTATCGTAACCGTAGTATTAAAAAAATTCTCCTTTTTATCAATTCAATGTAAGTTTACAACTAGCTTTGTAGCGCGATGATTTTATAAATAAACGGTATCTTTATCATATTATTACCAAAGGTTCCGAAGTCGGTTCCCTTGTGTTCTAGCTACAATCATGGTCAATAATGTTGGGACGGCCCCCCTCACCCCGCAACAATGTTGAGTAAACGCTATTAAACCGACAAGAAAAAAGACTTTTTTGCGCAGTCAGAGTTTCTAACATTGAAAAGGGGGCAAGGGGGATCAAAAAATTGTTTTTGTAACGTTTGACCGTTTTCATAACTCTAAAATTGTTTTAAGATTAGAGAGTATAGTTTTTCGGCTTACATAATGACTTCGTCCCAACGACTATTGACCATGATTGTAGGTTCCGCGTCGCACAAGTGCGCCTGTTCGCAGGCTGTCCTGCGTCACTACCATACCTGTTCCCACCACTGCGGGAGTAGCTCAGCTTCGATTCGCGTCGGCCCAACCACGTGGGCAAACGCAGCACAGCCGTTCATTATCATCTGCCTGAAAAACACCTCATGAAATGAGTGAAGAACAAAATAAAGGGTACCCCTTGAACTGACTCAAAAATAATACGAGGATTAGACTTTCTACGATTCTGAAATAACCGAACCTCAAATAATCCAAACAACAAATGCTGATATCCAAGGCTCCCAGTTTTTCTAGCAGGCCCTCGGTTTTGAGCACAACCGTTCGGTGTCCCGTGAGGGAAAATGTCCAACTTTCTTCCCCTGTAACTCCGCTGTTGTATATCTTCAAAAAGTTACTAAAATACATCTTCTTTTTTTTATCTAAACCCGATGTATACTTACAGTTATAAGGGTTAAAAACTGAACAATTTCTCGTATATTGCTAAGGATTTGTCCGCGATTGTCCCCAAACCAAGATGGCGATGGAAACCATGTAAAGATCGACCATGAATTCATAGCGATTTCTGTAGCTAGCAGCAATTGCTGTCTCCATCATAGTTATTTTCTCTATAGTTTTCAAGTGTTTCGGATACACATTACTTCGAAAATATTCAGTACAGCAAGTTCAAATGTTTGTCACACTTTTTTGTAATTGAACTTTGTACCAACGAGGCAAAGTGTGAG
This sequence comes from Umimayanthus nakama, assembly GCA_027574985.1. NCBI lineage: Eukaryota > Metazoa > Cnidaria > Anthozoa > Zoantharia > Parazoanthidae > Umimayanthus > Umimayanthus nakama. Next base: position 4,845 of record JAOBRG010004574.1, on the reverse strand, counting down.
CAGTAACATTGGTCTAGTGTTACTATTATTTTTTGCTGATTTTATTTTTCTATACTTCCAACTTCTGCAATAGCTAGCATTTTATTTTGGTTTTCCAAGTACCGATGTAGCTTTATATCAACCACACCACTGATCTGGCTACCTGGCTAGTTTAAACTCAACAGTTTTTCCAGGTAGCCCGCTCTTGTCTCTCTCAAAATTTAGCCGTTATTTTTAACCTACCGAAATTCACAGAACTGCAAGGAAGAAAGATTTTCAATACGTGATGGTAGCGAAACTGAGTCCCAGTATGGAACACTGAGAGTTATTAACCTTTGTTCGTCATCCGGTCTCTTGATCAGGTTGAACAACATGTGAAGCAAGTTGTCCCTCTCACTTGACTCCGGATGATGGATGGCGGTGCAGATGATGACAGGAATCAATTCCTAAGCAGAGAAGTGCCGATACACGGAAAGTAATCTTAGAAATCAAGTTCTTTCTGTTTCCAAAGCTTCACTGTACCACAAAAGGAGAAAGAATGTAAAGCACAAGACAGCCAGACACAGAGTGATACTGCTAAAGTGTGACATCGACAGAGTGTGACATTGACATAACGTGATAATGACATTGCATGACACTGGCATGGCGTGACATGGGTATAGTGTGACGCTGGCAGGATATGACACCGATACAGAGTGACACTGGCACACAGGGAGAGACATTGACACAGAAACACACTGAAATAGAGTGGCGCTAATGCAGAGACACTGACACAGAGAGACACTATCATAGCGTGACATTAAGAAAGCATAACACTGACACAACGTGACAATGACAAAGTTAAACAGTGACAACAACGACACAATGTGAGACACGTCTCGATAACACAAGTCACCACTGGCACAAGTGCAACAAGATAAGAAAATTATATCAACTGTAAAGAAAATGGGTTCAAACACAACAAAATTTAGCGCAAACGCTGAGAAGGAACGGGGGCAAACATTGTCCTTGAACTAAACCAAGCAATGTTAGATGTATCGTTGGATGTATCTGAAAGGTAAAAATAAAACAAAATACAGCGTTTTCTCGTCACAACAGAACTGCTACGCATGCGCACCTCTCGCTTGTTCAGCAGCACATTAGGCACAATGTGAGGCAGACATCTCGCGATAATAAACACAACATTTTCATCGGCATCTGAAAGCTTGGACACCTGAAACAAACCAAAATGTATTGTTACTATTTTGGCTCACTTACTTAAGAAGTCCGTTGTCTAGAGACCTGGACCTTTAAGGCCCATTCACGAGCGCGATACTTACAGCGATAATAGGTGCAAATTTTAGGCGAAGGAAATCGCAGCAACATCGCAGTGAAATTTGTGCACATACAAATTATTTGCGGTATCGTGGTGACGTAAATTTGCAAAACCACAATAAAAGTGCCGGCTGTTCACACGTGCGAACTTTTCTCGCCATAATTTGACTAAGTTTGGTTTCTCGATTGATTTGATGAACTAAACCGTAACCAGAGACTGTAAAGGATGGTGGAATATCCGTTCTCAGAGCTCTCAAGATGTCCACATTACACACCTCATGAGCGAGTCTGCTGTCCAAGTGAATACGAGAGTAAGACATCAGAGCTTCTTTGAAAGCAGGAGACATTCTTCTGTGAAAAATTAAGATGAAAAATTAGCTTAAATACAACCGGTTTGGAATGAGTAACCATACAGTCTTTAAGTCAAATACTGTATTTGCAGGGACCCTGAACCATCTGGGCACCACAAAAACAATGAGTGAACGGTGGTGTAAACATTGCAGTATAACAAATAATGCCAAACTAGGGGAGTTATGTCCGTACTACAGTACCCACCTAACAGATTGATCCGAAAACCTGTTATCTGCACTACTCTTGTGTTTCAGTTTATCCTGCAAGTGAGAACAGCAAACGGCATTAGCTTCGTATACAATTTACTTTGTCTTTGCCAGGCGAAACTGATGAAAGCATGGTCTGCATTAGTTTTCCAACATTTCAGTAGGGGAAAAAAGTGTGAATACGTATGTAGCACGTGCTGCATATCAACTGACTTCTCATGTATTTTAGGATCTTCAATTAGATAATATTTTTACGTACAATATACCCGCATTTTGACCTCTACAGTAATGCTTTTTATGGCAACTCGAAACTGTTTTGTTACGTTTGCATCTCAAGCCATCTGGGCCCAGTTGTACAAAGAGTGGATAACTTTATCCATTGGGTAAGCCATTCCAGAAGATAAAATTAGTACGTCCTAATCAAGCAAATTTCATCCACTGGATAGGAGTTCATCAACTGAATAAACTTATTCCACTCTTCATGAATACAATCAGCTCTCAGCTACAGTGTATCGACAGAACACTATACCATAGACTAGACACCCAAGAGTTTAGTTATCATAGTACTGTATATAGCATGCAGATCCTTTGACGCTCTAAGCCCCAAAAACGCCATATATTACCGAATTCTTCTAAGCCATCTCTATAGTTTCCTTGCAAACAGGTTAGGAGAAATTTTTCATCTTACATAAACTGCTGTTTATGATCATTTACTTTATTCTCATTACCATTATATCGCAAATATAGCAAGGAGAAGTTACATATACATGTACATATTGATACAAACTTGCTCAGGCTGAAGGGGCTAAAACAGTTAACAGAAAAAAGCAAACCCATGGATGCCCCCCCCCCCTTCCAGCCCCCAACCCTTGAGGAAAATGGCTCACGTCTGTTGGAGGCAAATCTGCACTCTGTGGTAAATCTTGGCTGATCTTCACTTCCCCCTCAGGTTCCCCTTCTGCTGAAACCTCAGGTTCTTCAGCTGGTGCATCTTCAATGACGATATCAGGAATTGTGTCTGCACAAACTTGCTGGGGACTACTAGGCTGATCAGCTATGTCCACTTCACCCTTGTCCCCATCGGGTGGTCTGCTTGCTGCATCACTACTGCTGCCAGCTGATTGGTCTGCATCTTTCAAAGGTGTTGTCATGGACATTAACGAGGCTGAAGAAATTTCCTTTACCTCACTGTAATTAAAAGAAATTTACAGTTTCTCCTATTTGGTCTGAAATGGTCAATTAGGGTAGTTTCCGACAATCATTCTCTACCTTTTCACCCCAGAGTACTCTTTAGGGCTTATAGGCCCTCTCCCTAGTTCTTTATACTTTGTAAATCACTAAATAAATTATTGTGGCAATCCAACAAACTGTCTTGTGTTTAGCTAGTTTTGGAGTAAATATAATTATAACTTTACTCTGGAAACCCCTAATGGGAGAGCGATTAAAATATTACATAATTATATCATATCATATCAATTGAAGTATCTTGCCTTTCTAATCTGCTAATGTTTTCCAAGAGTGTCTGGTTCTCATATTTTAATTCACCCAACTCTTCCTCTAGTCGTTTGCACTCCACCTGCAGCTGGGAGTTCACCTCCTCAAGTTTGGTCTTCTCCTCGCGCACGGCTTTGAGAACCAGCATCACCTCCGGTACTGTGTGGTGGCCATAGTCACGATACAGATGTAGCAGGTCAGGAGGTTTTGGGACATTCAATCCCACCTCATCCCAGTCATCAAAATCCTAGTTTCCGTGCAAAAAAAGCAGAAATCAGGGAAGCCTCACTACAGCCTGTTACTATGAAAAGTTATTTTTTTTTAATTAATAGACTTAAAATCCTTATAAACATTAGTAAAATGTGTTTTTATTTTAAAACTAGTCAACAGCTACTGAAGAAATGTTTAACACATAATTAAAAGAAATCTTGATTCAAATGAAACAGATGAAAGAATGATAAAATGTAAATAAGGGAAACTGGAAACCCAACTAAAGGTTACACTGTACTTAACAAAGACTTACAGCACGGTTGTGTCAGTCATTCTATGTTACTTTAAAAGTATTTCAATCTACAAAATAAAAATTATGTTACTTAATATGTATCATGAGGAACAGATATTGTTTTTAATAACTAAAAATTAAATACCGTAATTTGAACAAGTGATGCACTCTTGCAACTAACCTGATCAGCATTTTCATCACAAAATGTGACTGACGTCAGTCGGTATTCACTGTTTAACAGATACTCATTCACGAGGAAATTTACAGCTCTCTTTTCATGAGGCTTCATTGGCTCCTGATAACAAAGGAAACAACAACAGACTGCTCCAGCAACTCAGTCATACAAGGGGTATACATGTAGGTAATGTTCAGTAATTCTTCAAATGTTAGTTGTAAATAAAAGCTTGATATAAATGCAGTACTACTGACAGTATCTGGATTTAGGAGGATTATTTTGTACCAGGTAATAATAAATTTTAAATTTAAATTATAAGAACTAAACTAATAATGCACAGCAAATACTTAGAACTTATAGCTTATAAGGCACAGAAAGGTTTACTTTGGTATGGAGCAAGTTGTTCCCAAGTGTGTTTTTGCTTTTAAGAGATTGTTTTTTCATACACCTCAAAGATCAACTATTAAGGATTTACCCATTTTAGTGAGTTAAAGTGCCCCTTATCAAGCAGTTTTTAACTTAATCTTTTGTTTTGACTTTTGCCAGAGCAAATACTGTCTGTACTGGCAGGGGTGGATCTAATCCATGGTTTTCAAAGGGAGGGGGGGGGGGGCACCATGAGTGCCTAAGGTTTTTAGAATTGGTTTTGGAGCATAGCCCCCAGAAAACTTTAAAAACCTCAATAAAAAGGTAATTTCCAGCAATGATCGTATGCTTGGGTAGAGGGGGATTTCATGAATGGATGGGCGGGTCGAACCTCGGTTAGTTTGTGCCGTGTAAACAGGGCTTATGAGTATGACAGTGTACAGAAAACAACAAACTTA